>CAJHQP010002166.1:0-92189 GCA_905132765.1 Moricandia arvensis
TTAAGTTAGCCGTATGTTGTCTACATGGAAATATGAAAAGACTATCGCCTGGCCATCACTACAAATATAAAAAAGTTTGCGTTTCGACAACACTTGGTTGAGGAAGGGATGCCAAATATGATACAAAGTGGAGCTGAAATATATTGAAGACAATACAAGCTTTCACGAGTGATTTTGAAGACCTCTAGATAAGTGAAAATAAAAGAAAAAGACAGAGCTGGAAGATGATTGAGATGGTTTAGAAAGAAGAGTGTGTAGAATCAAATGATCTGTGCGAATGGAAGAAAGAGATCAATATTCTTTAAACTACCCTTACTGCGAAAAGGTAAAGTAGTGTAACTAAAAACTATATTCATCTTATTGTGTTGTATATGAAATATGGTCTAAACAGTTCTTGTTTAATCTTTTAGGGATATGCATGCTTCATCACAATATTATGTTATGCACGTAGAAAAGAAGTGCCGGAGCTATATTTTCTATTTTGAATGCCAAAAGCTTCAAAGCAAAATATCGTTTGAAAGCAAGAAAATGACTTAAGAAGATATTGGAATCATAAATTACTTGCCAACAAAGGTTAGGGGAAAAGAAACAGTAATTACCTCCAGCAGCCTATTGGTTATCCAAGAAATATAAGACTATTTAGGTTAGAGGCCTTGAATGGGTTATTGTTGGTAATATCTGAATAATTTTCAGTTAACCCTCCAAATATAGCGTAGTTTTAAAGTCACATGATCATCATGTAGCTAGTACACAACTTGGTTACCAGCTGCATTACGAGGGTTGTTACATAGGGTCCCTAGGTATTATTCATTAACAGATATGTGAGTCACTTCAACAGGTTGTGGTAAGCTCATCATTAACCTGAAAATTTTATAGCAATGGAAACAGAGTTTGTGGAAACAATTGTGTCAACTAGAGCGCTTCTTTTCCCTCCATCTCTTTTTGATACAAATGTTCCACCTCAATCCAATCTAGCAAAAAAGACGTTTAGGAGACAGTACACTTTCGTTTGGATGTATCCCTTCGAAAGTTTGATGCTACTCATTTGCTTCAATATATGTATTTCCTACAATGAGTTTAACTAAATCATATTTTTATACTGAATTATGTGGTACATGATGAAAAACACTAAAGTTTTTTTAAGATCATGCAAGCCAGAAGACATGTATGGCTGAGGGGTATTTAGATGGAGAATGCGATTTGCATTTTGTTTAGAGTTCCTTTGTTACAGATTCTAGTAACCAGGTTCAGTAAACAGTTAATCTACTGAAGAATATGAGCTACAAGAATCGTGTGGATGAGGTCAAACTTTCGCAGAAAGGGTATAGAGGTTACCCTTTCAGATAAAGATAGAGACATTGCACACGCATGTGCTAATGAATACGGCATCAAGGATCCATATGTTGAGTAAGAGGCTACCCTTTTTTTTCATCTACTTAGTATTATAATTTCATTTTTAAACGGTGTTAATAATTTCAAGATCTGGATGGCATTTGAGAATTACAAATAAATGATGCTCGATATGCTAGAAATGATAAACCTATTGTGGAAAAACCATATTGAGCATTTTTATCTATATTTAAACAAAAGGTTTCCAACTCCAATTGTTTCTTGTATAGATGGATGAGCATATATATTTAGTATTTTAATGACTGGTTAGCTTGTAGCTTGATGACTGATTTTCTTGGTACATATTGTTAGCTTACATGGTTATGTTTTTGATTTATCATTTTCGTACTTTAGTTTTCATGACTGTTTTTTTCGCGTTATCATTTTAGTAGTCTGATGATCATTGGTTCTGCATTTCTTGCGCGCCAGGATTCATTCAGACTCAACAAACAGTCATCTAAGGAGTTAAGGTGGTTGCATTTGGACCAAGAAATGTTGTTTTAAGCACATAAAAGATTTATTATTAATGGGAAACGTTCATACAGGATTGCGTATAAGCGAAAAGACCACAAAATAGTGTGTAACTCTATGAAGTCATTTAGTATGTGTAGATCAAATGCTCGAGATATTGAGGACAATTTTCTGATCATGCATACATATTATGATAATAAAGAGATTGTTACTTATGGACTATTCACATGCTTCAAATACGTGTTTAGATGCAATTGGGCCCAAACACATGGAATGGGTGCTGAAGGAAGAAGATGGCTCACTCTTGTAACCTTCACATGAACCAAGCAAATTATTTGAAAGATCCATTCACTCTCCCTTCTCAAGTAAAACATGTTTCTTCTACTCTAGGCGAAGATGATAATCAAATTGGATGTGATTATGAGAGCACCACCTAGAAGCTATCATGACGTTGGAAGAGAAGAGGAGTTACGTGGTGCACCTTTACCTGTTCAAACAAGAACGTCGATGATTTGGTGGTGTGAAGCTTCTGATGATAATAGTATTTATGTTGGGATGATTATGAAGGCTTATTAGTGCTGATTGATAGTATGTGTTGATGGTGTGTTAAACTGCTATAGATGTTAAGTGTGTGTGTAAACAAGGAAATGTTTTATGTTTTTTTTTTAAAAAAATTTAGGTTTTATAATTTCATTAATTGTCTTTGTTACAAATATTTAATTACTAATTGTTCATTATGAGGAAGTGTTGAGATATACAGTGTCGACTCTCGTAAAGATGACATCGATGTTATTTTAAAGATCGTACAAAATTGTTTCATTTTGGAACGCAACCCATGATAATGTTGATGTGTTCAGAAGATACTATATCATTTTTCATTTTAATAGGATCCGTCAGGACTACTGATATTTTTTGCTTTCGGTTCATTGCATGTATTGCTTCAAATTCTCCCCGAGATTTTGTCTAAGGTGCACCTCTTTAGTTTCCATGCATGAGACTGCTTGAGTGTGCTCCTTAGTCTCTGAACTGGTATTTGTCGTTGTTTGAATTACGAGTCATCCGTGGCATGCGATCGGTGCATACCTGACAAAAAATGGGCAGCCTTCTTCTTTGGATTCAGGTTTGTGCATACGTACTGTTATCAGGGTTGTGCCTGAAGATTGATAGGCCCCAAGCTAAAACATTTGAACCTATGACATTATGCTATGTAAGAGCATTAAAAACCACTAAACTATAGCAGGATATTTAAGAAATTTTGGTCATTAAAAGGATTAATATGAAAAGTCCCCCAAGCCCATGCTTGGTTGGTTTGCTTGCATTCCAGGCACGACCCTGATTGCTATTGAGGTGCTTTTGTTGGATTGATTAGGATTGCATTATGTCGAGGAGGGTCAACAAATTTAGGCCTATCATGATTTCTTGGTATATTTATGAAATTCTTGGAGCGTTTGGCTTTTGGTCTTACTTCGCAGTTGTTGAGAATAGCCATAAGCATCCATATGGTGGGTGCATTCAGCGGTATAGTGAACCTTGTGTATGTAATAACTGCAGTACTTCCTCCCATCATACAAATTACTGATATACCCTTGTTTAGATTTAATAATTTTTTTATTTCACTATATTAAATTTTATTAATTAGTTAAGTAAAATTATTTTATAATATGGTTTTTGCAGCAAAATATAATTTTTGTTGATTTAGCAAAAAATACATATTTACGATTTTGGCAGTAAAACACATTTTTTGTGGGTTTTAACGGAAAAAATGCGTTTTTCGATGGGTTTCCTGTCTGGAGAAAATGCATTTTTGTGGTTTTGGCGAAAAAATGTTTTTGCGGTTTTGGAGAAAAAAATGTTTTGCGGTTTTGGAGAAAAAAAATGTTTTGCAGTTTTACGGGGAAAACGCATTTTTGCGATATTGCAGGAAAACATATTTTTGCGGTTTTCTCATGATAATATGTTCTTTACTGTTCGGCAGGAAAACACGTTTTTGCAGTTTTGGCAAAAATGTGTTTTACGGTTTTTAGAGGGAAAATATATTTTGCGTTTGGCGGGAAAATGCGTTTTACGGCTTTGCGGGAAAACACATTTTTTGGTTTTCGAAAAAACACATTTACGGTTTTGGCCGAAAAACATGTTTTTATTAGTTTTTGTTAGAAAACGTTTTTACGGTTTTGTCAAGAAAACAAGTTTTTGCGGTTTTGGCGGCAAAAGCATTTTGCGGTTTATTTTATTTTTGGCGCAAAATACTTTTTTTGCAATTTTGGCAGAAAAATGCGTTTTACGGGTTTTGGCGGGAAAATGTGTTTTGCGGGTTTGGGCGGGAAAATGAATTTTGTGGGTTTTGGCGAAAAATGTATTTTTAGATATTGGCGGGAAAATAGGTTTTTGCATTTTTGACGGAAATTGCGTTTTTGTTATTTTTACAAAGAAATTCTTTTTTTCGTTTTTGGCGGGGAAAATACGCTTGCGGATTTTGGCGAAAAAATACATTTGCGGATTTTGGCGGAAAATGTGTGTTTTGAGATCCTTGGCGGGAATGTGTTTTTGAGATCTTCGCGTGAAAATTTGTTATTGCGTTTTTGGTAGGAAATGCGTTTTTGCTATTTTTGCCAAAAAATGTGTTTTTTTTTTGTTTTTGGTGGGTAAAAGGTTTTTTGTGGTTTTAGTGGATTTTTTTTTTTTTATTGTAGTGTGAAAAAGCAGTTTTTTCATTTTTTTGTGAGTGACAAAATGGTATTAGATTTAAGCTTATAATGTGGTTAAATATATAAAGGGTATAATAAATATTATACCATTTTGACTGAACATCTCCATCTAGATGGTCTTAAATTGGTTGAGCTGGATGAACTTTCAAATTAAGCCTAAAATTTTTAAAGTTATCGAGATGAATTATACTTTTAGTGTCTATTTTGATAGGGTTTTGTTACTTATTTCAGGGTTTTGATGACGATGTCTTTAGTAGTGTATCTAGCTTCTATTGTTACCTACGAGCACGAATAGATGGTCTTTACCATCGTTCCCACCTATCATAATGCTGAATGTTGCTCTCGATAATTTTCAGCGGCTTGCTTAAGTAAGAATGTGGCCTTCTCTTCGTCGATATCAAAAGGCATTTCCTCTAGAGAGTATTAATTACTTGGATTTGAGGTAGAGATCGCATTACAGAGTGTCAACAGATTCTTTTTGTCATGTATTGGTAATTTTGACATCATTTTCTTAAATGCTCCATAAGTGTTTGTAGGGATTCCTTCAGTTTTTGAGCCATCTACCAGAGGTTGGTAGTGGATACCTCCCGTAGAATGTACATGGAGTAGTATTTCATTAATTCAGTTGATTGTTGGGGTCAAAATCGGTCACGACAGAATCAATGGTAGAAAACTCCCAAGAAATATTTCTTATATAAACGATGTATAAATCGAGGACAAACGCTTCATGTAATTTAAAAGAAAGAAGTTATACGATAAGTTCTTGGATAAGATGATCCGATCCAAACAAACGACTGTTGGGGTTAACAACAGACACAATCTTGACAAAAGTTCTCAAGCAAAGGACTCGAGAGAATTGGAGCACGAGACCAAACAAGTAGTCCAACTCGCCGAATGGGGGAGTTGGACCGAGCAAGCAGTCCAACTCGCCCTTTCGGCGAACTAGATCGAACATAAACCAGATCTATGCATTCCGTTGAACCTTAGCAGATCCACCTCTCGTTTTGTCTCGATCGGAGTTATCGTTGGAACTTTACGATAAAAACCGCGAAGATTCATTTTATTGAATGAAGTTCATGGTTATCGTATAAACATCAACGGTTAACTCAATACCACAGTTGTCTAAACTATAAGAGAAGTGTGAACTTCCTAGCTAAAGCGACGTCGTATCATTAAAACGTTGTTTTGAAGAAATCGTAAAAACGTTTAAGTCAAAATACGGCCTAAAGAGGCCTGAACGCGGCTAAAGACCCAAGTTATGATTTCATACGAAATTTGAGCCCAACAATGTTATGACGCGTGCATCTTTACTCGCAGAAGAAGATAAATCTCGCGAAGTCGGAAGATAAATGTAACGTTTCCAAGATAATGATGAAGATCGAGATAAAAATGAATATTTCTGCGAAGCGATAAACTCAACATAGGGTTAAAAAAGGAAGGGGAACCGACCCTAGAAGGCATATATAGAGGAGATAAAGCTATAGGTGCGGATCCGAAGATGGAGACCGAGGCAATCTCTGTTAGCTTATAAGAACTTAGAACTTAGGTGGCTAGAACGAGAGAGTTATGCTTAGACGTTTCTCCATCTTTGTTCGACAACTCTGATCTCCTTAGACTCTTACAACTCATTGCACTTAGAAACCTAAGCTTTATTCTAGACAAGCTCCGGTTCTTATGACTGTCACTCGATTACCAGACGACTTGCTCCGGCAGTTTCAATCTCTTGGTCCACTCTTTTAATTGAAGTACTCAGACTTGATCCCCGAAAAGGGGTACGTAGGCAGTCTTTCTTAAGGTCCAGTACCAAATTCTTCAAACCTTTTTCGTCTTTTTCGTCTATTGCTAAGCGAGTTGCAGCCACATAGGTTTCTCTCGAAATAGGTGGTAGAGCTAGCAAACTTAGTCTTGTTTTACTACTTGTGTTATACAAATTCCTTAGTGATCCCGTTTCCAGACAAGCTTCATGAATGCTTTTGTCTCTGGAGCGCTCATACGCAAATTTGAAATAAAGAACTATTATTTTCTAATTTTTTTTTGTTATCTTTTCATGTTTTCCAAGTTTACTCGATTACTTTTCGTTGGCTCTCGCATAGAATCCGGGACCTGATGGAAGGTTAGGGTTTCTTGACTTTCCTTAATTTACGGAAATTGATGGTGTGAATTTCGGTTCCCACATTGATGGTTGCTGAAAATTTTCAAGAGAGATAGGCATCAGCCTAGAGAACCAAGGGAAAATCACTTAAACGTTTTATGAAGAGATGACAATAGCCGACATTATGCTCTTTGAGAGAGAAGCGGGTGTGCTCCCTTTCTGTGGTGAAGGCACTTATCTAGTGTCGCAGGTCCGAGTCTCCTGAGAACGTCGATATCCAGAGCTTGCTAGAGTGGTTTACTATTATCCTAGTAATTATTTTGCTATGAATAGAGTGTTTTGATTGTATGCAAGAAGGCGTTCTGTTTTGGAGGGTTGAATTGGTCGCTTGAAGCATTTTTGATTTGATGTTACATATACAGCTCTTGATCCATTTTATTTCATGAGTCATGGCTGGATTAGCTCGTCTTCTCTGGGGCCCAAGTTACGACGTTACCTTCTAATATCAGAATTATGCTCGGTTCTCTAAACATGACCCGTTGTAGGGTTTCCTCAACTTGATTGGTCTTTGCGTCTTACTTAGACCACCTTCAACCAAGGTGCTTACGGGAATGCTCAAGGGGTGGGGTCCACTAACACTTCCCAAAACCAATTCTTAAATTCTTTAATTAATCACCCACTTTGTCTTGGTGCTTGCACTGTTCGCAGGCTCCGCGATTAGTTTATTTATTTATTTTAAAAAAAAAACAGAAAAAGAAAAAAATTAATAAAAAATTTATTTTGGATTCATGGTTAATCATACTCTTATTAACTCATGAGCGGCGCATAAAGCCTCCACTTGCTCACTATTTCGCGAGTTCAACAACATTTAGTTTGTCTAGCTGTTCAAGGACACTATTCATGAAGGTTGATTATGTGGCCCAACCATCATTCGGTGTTTGGATTATCTTTCATGATCCATCTGCCTCTGCTTCCGTCTCCGATATGCTGTTTATTCGATGTTGCGAGTTATTTTTGTCATTGTTGAATTATTTGTGAATAAAACTTTTTTTTTATCTCCACAGACGGTGCAAATTGTTAAATTGGAATTCAACATATCTAATTATGGAAATTTCGATGGTAGGTTTTCGAAAGATCTCTTAATGGGATCTAAAAAACTCGTGAGTTCAAAATAACTTGATAAGAAAACCCTAAGCCTTTTGTGTTTTGCCGTGTTATATGCTATGTGTGAATATCCGAGAATATGTTGGCTGCCCTTTTCATTTTCATAGTTTACTTTATTTATGTTAACTTCTTTTCGTTTCTTTTAAAAGATCATGAATTCAATAGAAATATTAGACCAACTTCGTTGTGTAATGAGTCTTTGGGAGGAGAAAAATCTATGTCCAACATATGTCATAACGAGTGAGTAAAAAAAGTCGGATCGCTCTAGCATAAATATTTGGCCTAAATTTTATATAGTGAAAGTAAAAACACCAGTACGACTCTAGCAAAACTAATGATATTGACTTTTATATAAAGGCCTATTAAGATGTGTAATTTATGTTAGGTACAAATGTAAAGAAAAAATCATGTTGGATGTAAGGATTTCTGCATATTGATAAAGTGTAGCTGAACAAAAAAATTAGTTTTAAGTTTTACTAAATTTAAATGGTCATTGTAAAACTTTATATGTTATTTGACTGAGATATATATATATCTAAAAGTTACAGTTTTGATGAAAGGTCGAGCGCAAAGAGTATAAAATCACGACGGATTTAAAGTTTTTGAGTGCTCGATATTTATTGTCCTTTTCGAACCACGTATCTGAACTTTAAGTCGCTGAGATATGAGTGATTGCCTTTGGACTTTTAATATAATATAAAGTGAAGAAAAGTAATTAATTATTATAAATAATAGTATAGATTAATACTGTATTAATATGATTTGAGTCATTGACATCTTCAGTAAGAAAATATATTCTGTAGCTCTATGATTGTTATAAAATTCACATGTACGTAATCATCAACCGGATATGTGATGCAAATGTTCGAAAACGTGTCCCCCTACAAATCACATCGAATGAGTAGGAAGAACCAGGGGCCACTGTGGCACAATTGTCTTAGATTGGCTTTTATATGTTGAACGTCAAAATCAGTGCGACCCAAGTAAAACTGATGATACAGACTTTTATATATAAAGTTCTTATCAATATGGAAAAATATTGATGGTTAAATAAATAATACATCGCACATAAATACAGAAAATATAGTATGTTAAAGAGTTAAAGACTAATCATATTGTGTTAACGTATAATCTCATCTCTTAACTATGATTTCTTATATTGGTAACAATATCAACAAAACTCCGACAGATATAAAAGTATATCGGACGTGTGACTCAGCAATTTCTACTAATGTCTTAATATGTTATTACATGTTCTTTATTGTATAACATTATATCTTAAATGATTGATCTATGTGTTTATTTTATTTTAAACGTTTTAATAAGTGTTATGATCTATTTCTAAAACATTTTTGGTGGACGACGGCAAATTCCAAATCCGATATAGTTTTCTTTAGTATTGAAATAATGTTTATGATATTACAACATATATATTTATGGATGTTCATATCATTTATATAGATTAGTGTAATTTAATAAATTATTATTGTCAATATGTGTAACCATATGATGGCATATTCTTCTTGTAACTGACTGAAAATCATTTTAATTTTCATTAAGCATAGTTCAAATAAATTCGAGTAATCTCGCGGATGTAAAAATTTATGTTATCTACGAAGCATGATTTGTGTAAAGAAGAAAGAAAAAAAATAACATGATTTATTTTTTACAAGAGATCCCGCATTATCTAGTTACATCCATAGACTACTTACCCAAAAGTAAAACTACAAGTTGCACCTTCCTCAAAATTTACGTACTATCATCTAAATTGTCACCTTTCATTCTTTTGAATTTCTCTAAATTGTCACTTTTTACTTTTTTGTCTGAACTTCTCTAAATTATCACCTTGGATACCACTAAACAATAAAGCTCTTAGATAAATCCAAAATATTTCCAGTTTTCGTTTCTTCTAGGTTTTACTAAAACATTATTCTTGAAAAGAAAGTTCTTTTTATCAAACAATATATCTAACTCGCTTAACTATTTTAAGTATATTTGTATTAAATGACAGGAATTTTAAAAAATTGAGAAGAAACAAGGAAAATTTGAAACAATGTTTCATCTATTTAGTGGAGCTTATAAGTTAGGAATTGTCATTTTATTTTTATTTTGGTTATTATCTTACATAAAATTTATCAGCATCAAAACCCAAATATATATATATATATATATATATATATATAAAGTTGCATTTTCTCTTTTCTTAGGATACCACATCATCATTAATAGGAGGCAAAACACGCCACATGTCATCACTCTACAATAAGTCATTGTTTCATACGCAATAAATAATTAAGTTAAATAGGTCATAAAAAGCTTTCATTAATATATGTTTTACTCACATATCGTAATTATTATTTAGTCCACTAACATCAGTCATTGTCACATTTCTCAACTCCCCTAATTTCCACCAATTTTTTCGGAGCCATCTATCTAAGTTTAACAGTTCTGCTTAACTTTAAAACCATATGATTCAGATTCTCCATTAAGTCTCTCCGTCCACCTCTCCTACTATGCCACATTCCATTTTCACTTCACCTAGTTATTTGTAAACCAGAAATTTTGATCTTAGAAAAAAGGATGATGACCTCTCCAAATATTATTGCTTCACCCAAATCAATGTATATTTTCTCCTTACATGCACCACCTGCAACAATAATGACTACCATCTCGTGCTTTCAGCCGATTTGTTTCTTTGAAATAGGTGGTCACACTTCTCTTTTGTTTATCAGAGACACCTAATATCAAATACTTAAGGGAGCTAATAGTGTTAACATACTCTTCTATAATGAAAAGGTTATTCTCCTCATTTTCCTCGCCTTCCTTTTCCAATTTATGTTAACATCACTGATTATCTTTACCATCATATAATTGATTAGACTGAGACATTTTTATATTTTTTGGTTCATTAGAGGGTTTGGAAAATCATCAATCATTTTTTTTTCATTTGTGCATGTACTTAGGTGACAATTAGAGAAAAGATATACGTGACCATAATTAATATAGAATATACATATCTATTATGTAATTTTTTTTAATAATTATGGAATTTTCCTAGGTTATGAAAAGTAAATTTGATGGAAGACATATTTCATATATGCTCATCTGCTTCTACTCAACCTACACATATTCGATGCTCAATGCTTGTAGACAACTTGACGACAAAATACGTTTATGAAGAGTGTACAAACACCGTATAAATTAGCTTGACCACCACCTTAATAATCTTTAGACAGATCTAATAATAAGAATGTGATCTCAGAAGTAGCTGAGAGACGAAGTTATGAGAATTTAACGTGAGATAACTGCAGCCAGTGGTGGATTTAGGAACATCTTTTATCCAGAGCAGAATTAAATACTAGTAATACATTTAAAAATTCAAAATTTTAATAGGGGCATTACTAAAATATTAGACAAAATTACACTAACGAAAAATAATTATTGTGGGCAGATACCCCACCCATTCACCACATAACTTCGCCCTTGACTGCAGCTGTTGCAAATCTTGGGAAAACACCGAATGTGAGCGCCATACACTTCTTGAAAAGGTTTCTCTAAAGAGATCATAGACCTAAAGACGAAATAAGGTTGATATCAGTTTACAATAAACTGGAAACTCATGTTACTTAACAATATATGAATACAAAACTAACAATTATTTGTAACCGCCACAACCTTGAAAACTTGTGTCACACATGCTACTACTACAAACAAATAATACATGTTGATATGTTGCTCATACAAAAAGATTAAAATAAATAAATGAAAATTATTTGACTTTAAAAATTAAAATTTAAAAATTAATAGGTGTCAAGTTTAGATGAAAGCAATAAGCTCACACAACCATCGTACATAAAAAATAAACAATGTCATTACCCCCTATAATCTCTAAATCTTGAATTTTTTTTATTACACTGCAAGATATTGGTTGCCAACCAAACAAGAACACAACCTAATAAACATTGAAAAAACTTCAGAATAATATAAAGTATCAAACCATGCGCAAGTCACAGATCTCCCTAGTACTACATAAAATAATGTTACAGAACAAAATTATCATAATATGGAAGTGTTTTTTATTTGACAATATAAAATTGCAATATTATTATGCCTCGATGTTTTTTTCTTCCTGGTATTTAGCTAAACCTTGTCACTTATCTTTCTCTCTCTTTTTAATATATATTAACATGCTCTCTTAGAAAATCTCTAACAATTTCATTTACTTTAAATAGGAAATACCCTTAAAATAAGAGGGTAAGGGAGTCGTTCTCCAATGGTGGCCCTTAATATTTTTTTTTCTAAAAACTTCATATATTACATTTTAGTTCTCAATGTTATTAATAATTTAACTATAATCACTAAGCTTTCATAAATAAGTCAACAAACATACATTTATAATTAATAAGCAATAAGATACTTTCATAAATAACTAATTACACAAAATTTCTTATAATAATAGTAAAACATAAAATGACATATAATAATAACACATACAATCCAAATTATAGAGATACATATAAAATATAAACTAATAAATATGATTATTTTCGTAATGCTAACATATGATCATTCAATGCATTTCTAAGTGATAAATGAGCCTCCTTATCTTTTATCAGATTGAAATTGTTGAATCTGTGTATCTTTATTTATCGCCATTTCAACGTTTGTTGGTGGTGCTGAACTTGCATCTCTAATCGGGGCGTTAACATCGTGTTCATCCTCAATAATCATGTTATGCATTAAGAAACATGATGTCATTATATCATGTAATACCTCTTTCTTCCAATAAGGTGAAGATCTTGTGATGATAGCAAATTTGGATCATAGAACTTAGAGAGGTCATTCAACATCTTTCTGACATTATGCTTGTCTTGGTGAAAACAATTTTTTTTACTATGGAAATCGCTAATTGTTTGGACAATTGTTGACTAGTTAGGATATATATCATTGGATAAATAATAATCCATGTTTAATTTTGTCCTTGTATTGTGTAATTAGATGGATGAGCGATACCTTGAGTAATCTTGGAAAATAAGTTAGAAGACCTTAAAACATTGATATCGTTTTAGTTGCCTGGCATTCAAAAATAGGCATGCCATATCCATGGATCATAATCCGCAACCGCTTTGAGAATGATTGTGGGTGATCCGCTATAACCTGCAAATCGTCATGCCCATGAAATTTTTTCACTTCCAGTGTATACAATCCAATTTGCCCAACATTCTAGGCATTCCTCGTTGATGGCTGATGCTGAGACGTCTGGAAACGTCCTATGTTGCTGCAACCTGAGATACCACTCTGGAATTACAGCTACTACAGCAAGACAAAAAAATTCAGGCATTCAATTGGTGTAAACTCCTCTATTTGATATATTCATCGGCCGCCTTAGCAGACATATCATATGTCAAGATCTGAATAGCAGCTCTCACTTTTTGTAAGGTTGATAATCCAAGTCTACTAGATGCAACACATTGTTCGTTGAAATAGTTTTCATGTTGTTTAACGAAATTGAAAATGTGAAGAAAGTACTTTTGTGACATTTAAATCGATGATGAAACTCTCTTTCACCATACACATGATTGTCAAAAAAATAACCATTGTATAAATTACGATGAAGATTTGTCTATCACGAAGAATAACTACATGATCGACAATAGAACCGCGGTGACTTATATAATTATTTTATTCATTAAGGTCGTGAATAAGATGATTATTTTTGATAAAAAAATTAACTGCAATTTTTGGTCTCCTTATTGCCGCATTTTCATCAGTAATCCATTGATCAGACTTAGATAAGTCTAAAGAAGAAGATTGTTTTTGAAAAGATGAACCCCGATATTAAAATTCATATTTATCTAACAATGTTTTGTTTGTATGTTCTCTGATGAAAATTCACATATGTATATATATACAAAGTAAATTATTATCTAAGAACTACGTCTTTTAATCTATGGCATACAATATTTTTTTTTATCAACCGTTGGATTAAAACTTTGTCATTATCCTATCTAACATGTTAACATGTCTCATCAACCATTAGATTGAAACTTTACATTTTCTTATCCAGCAAATCTCCATTGTTTGATCTAGACCATTCAATAAACTTTATTTCTCATCAACCATTAAATTAAAAGTTTATTGTTTTTCTATTCAACATGCTAGCATATTTCAAGATAAGAAAATCGCCATAGTTTAATCTAGACCATTCAATAGATTTTATGTTTCATCAACTATTAAATCGAAACTTTGTCATTATCTCTATCCAACATCCTACCATATTCAATAGATAAGACAAGAAAATCTTCTAAATTTGATCTAGGTCATTCTACAGATTCCATGTCCCATTAGCTGTTAGTTTCTTATCCATTTATGTTTGTGTATAAATAGTAGATTTACCAAGTGAAAAAAACTCACACTCGTTCTTTTCTTTCTATTGTATACAAAAATGAAAAGAAATAGAGACACATCATTCAACTAACAAGAAGATGAGTTTTTATGTCATATGTATTTAGAAATATCAAAAAATCATATTATTATAAATAATCAAGCTCTCAAAACCTTATGAGATAAAGTAGGAAAAAATTACAATGCAAAAGAACTAGAAATTTGGAAAGTTATAACAAATAGATCTTTAGAAGGTATGATGGCTACTATTTGTGTGCTGCCAGAAACTTGAAGAATTGTGTGATTCAAGTGCAAAATATGCATCCAAGAGGTGCATCCGAACAAGATATTGTAAGTTAAATTTAAATAGTGTGAGTTATTTATTTTTTTACTGTTTCTATATTCAATCAAGTTTTTTTGCTTCAAAAATATTATAGAAAGAGAAAACAAAGAAATTATTGGTGCAAGATCCACATTAAAGAAATTTTTTAAATTTGATTACGCGTGGGCACTGATTAAAGAGATTATGAATTTATTAAAAAAATGTAAATATTGGTATTTATGATATTGAAGTTCTTCAACATAACAATCTCTTGGATTTTCTTTATTTTTAATCAATTTAAGCAATGATGATGGCCATTCAAATTCAACACAATATCTTATTGGATTGACGAAAGCAAACTTCAAAAGAAAACTTGTTGAAGGTAATAAATCATCTATGGATACTTGGTTTTATCGAATGAACAAATCATAAATTTCTTAGAAGAATGTGCATCAACTAGAAATGTTTTTATGAAATGGTTCAATTACACATGCAAAATCAAGCAAATAAAATATCTTTAAAGAAATAGAGGAAGAAAATAAAATTTGTTAACAAATTTAAACTCCATAGTAACATTCTTTAGGTTATTAGATCTGAAAAGGTAATGATCAAACAAAAAGAATTCAACAATAACAATTTGAGACTACTCCAAATTAATATGAACAATATTTTTCTGATTTTGGAGGTTTGGGATCAAATTTACCTGGATACATTTTTTATATGTCATATTTTCAGATTATGTAACATGTACTTTGATGTAAAATCTTATAATTGTAGTATGATTTTTAATTTGTGTAACAGTTTTTCAATGTAATATTATTGTTGTGTGAAATAATATATTTTTATTACATTTTTAATAAAATAATTATATTTTTTTGTAGAATATTTATAAATATATTATTAATATGTGAAATTAGCTTTATAAAACCAAAATTATAATAGTTATTTCAAAAATGCTACATAACAGTTTATGTACAAAATCTTTAAACTTATATGAATAAAAAAATAAAATGTAATGTAAATAGTATTTTAAAGGGGTGAATAGTTTTTTCTTAAATTTGAGGATGTGTTATTTTTTAAAAAAAAATTTAAAAGGATAAGAAGTTATTGGAATGCAAAACCTTTCGAAAAAGAGCTGTTCGAGATGCACGAAAAAAATACCTTCACGGAACAGAATTTCTTAATAAATATAAGCGAGACAGTACGCAGGTTAAAATATATGTTCCAGAACCTTGTTAACAGAAGATCATGGAGAGAAAGTAAGTGGCGTACCGAACACGTGAAAAATAAAAGAAAGCTGTAAAGCACTTTCACACGATTAGAAAAGAAAAATGAATTTGTAATGATGGAGAAGAAACGAATATCTTAGTGAACTTAGTTGGCTGTGCATGTTATCCATACAGATATGGGTTCATGTGTGATTTTGTCTCCAATTTTGCTTTTAATAGCACTTATGGAAAAATTCCATAAAAATACCCCAACTAAATTTCATTAATCTATTTAATACCCAAACTTTTACGTTATCCAGTTTAATACTCCAATTAATTATTTTGTTCATTTTAATATACAGACTTTTAAAAGTCTATCCATTTTAATACCCAAACTTTATTTATTTTAATTAAAATACTAATAAGTTTCAAACAAAATTTCCAAAATCTAAGCGAAAATAGGAAAAAAAAATCTAATTTTATTTTTAATCTTTAGGAAAGAAATTAAAAATTATCGGATTTTATTTTTTTAAAAAAATAAAATTAATTTTGAATGTAAAAAAAAGAATTGGTTTTCTATTTCACAAAACAAACTAAATTCAATATTTAAAATTTTATTACAAAATTTAAGATCATAAAAAATTTAGTTACTTTTATTTTTCAAACAAACAATAAAATTAGAATTTTGAGAATTGTTTTGTAAATTTTCGAGATTTTTTAATTTTCATTTGAAATTTATTAGTCTTTTAACTAAAATAAATAAATTTTCGGTAGTAAAATGGACATAGTTTAAAAGTTTGTATATTAAAATGAGTAAAATAATTAGTTGAGGTATTAAAATGGATAGCGTAAAAGTTTAGGTATTAAATAGCTTAATGAAATTTAGTTAGGGTGTTTTTTATGGAATTTCCCCAATAATTTATATTGAAAATATATGCAAAGTATATCCATGACACAGAAACAATCCATATATTAGAGGTAGAATGACTATTATTAGAGGTAGAATGACAAGCTGGTCTATGCGATATTATTACCTTTTCAAACTACATATAAGCAAGAAATCTTGGGAGTTAAAATAACTCCAATTAACAGAAGTGGAGCACATGCTACATACTGTTCTTTGACATCTCTCCTTGTGAGTTTCAACTAGATTGTTCGGTGTTGAATTTAGGATCTACAAGATTATACAGTAAAGTAAAATCTAAGGCATATTACTTAAGTATATATTAGAAGACAGAATTTGTGAAATAATTCTATAACGCTTCGACCGCTAACGGTTAATGGGCTTTCTAAGCCCGCTCTTTTGGCATGTGGATTCTATTCTCTGCGACAAGCGGTGTGTTTATTTTTCCAAGGCTCGAAAGTTATGTTTACCGATCCTGCAATCAGCACATGAAATTTTCCCGTGCTTTGGCCTTACTTGTACAGTATTGCGAATCATTTCCCGATAGGTCACCAATCTTTTTACTACTCTAGCGCAAACAAGCTTAACTATGGAGTTCTAAACGGATGTGTGACAGAAATGTTAAGTGCATTTTTATGACATAGATAATTAAATCAATTATCTTAAGCCTTTCCACATATATTAGAAATTGGGATGTTACAATTCACCCCCACTCAAAGAGCGCAACGTCATCGTTGCGCACTAGAACAAGTCTCAAGACGCCTCTCGGGTCATAACCGAGATGGAGAACTAGCTCTGATACCACTTGTAACACTCCGGCCGCCCACAACTAATGGACCGCCCACACCCGCTCTCTCTGCCCGTGGACCCCATTAGCTGTGGGCGGTTGGAACATTACAAGTGGTATCAGAGCTGGTTAGCCATCTCGGTTCTGACCCGAGAGGGATTTTGAGACCTATTGTGTATGCAAAGAGGATGCTTGCGCTCTGTGAGTGGAGGTGAATTGTAACATCTTGATTTCTGATATATGTGGAAAGACTTAAGATTATTTATTTAGCTACCTTGTCAATAATGTGTGCTTACATTTTCCGTCACAAATCCATTTAGAACTGTAGAGTTAAGCGTGTTTGCGTTAGAGTAGTGACAGGATATGTGACATATCGAGAAGTGATTCACGATACCGTGTAAGTGAGGCCAAAACACAAGAAAATGATATGTGGTGATTGAAGGATCAGTAAACATGACTTTCGAGCCTTGAAAAATTTAACGCACCGCTCATCGTAAGGAATTGGGTCCACATGCCGAGAGAGCGGATGTGAGAGGCCCATTAACCATGGACGGTCGGAGCATTACAAATTCTTATTAAGAATGTATCCTTTGATTATAAAATTACATATAAAAAGCATAAATATACTATTATACCATTCTTAAAAAGCGAAAGCTCTCTTTATTATTTAAATTTTAGGATATTAAAATTTTTGGTTGTTGTTTTCAAGACCGATCTAATATTTTGATTATTTCACATATAATTTAAATTATTTGTACCATTTCATTTTATGAAAACGTATTCTCACAAGATATCTAAACATATAATTTCAAGTAAAAAAGTTACTACTCTTGTTTCCTACAACAAATAACTGAAATAATAAAATTCTTAAAAGTATTAATCTAGAGATTCATAATGTACAGGCGCGTACAATGATTGTTAGGATACTGAATGAATATATCAAAACCAAAGTCCTTGAGAAGTATATGTGGTATTGATATGATGAAATTACTCTAATGCAACTTTCTCAAATAAGAGATCGATTGCATCACTTAGGAGGATCAAATCCACAGGGAGCGTGGATCACACAATAGACTATTGATATCAAGATTAAGATAGGCAAGCAATATTAAAAGCAGTAAATAAACAATAAAATCGGTTGTGAGATATATGGGAAAAAAAGTCAAACTTAGGGTTTTAAAAGGTTAACAGAAATCAATTTATAGATGCTAATTGTTCAATAAGAACCGTCCTAGAACTTGAATTCAATTAGTAAGGTATCAAGCTCTCGCTGCGAGTCTAATTAGATGTCTAAATCCTTAAATTTCAACTATGATATGCGAATTAAATTGTTCAAGACAAGCATTAAGATCCAATTCGATTTGTTCACTAAGTTATCTAAAACAACACTCGATTTATTTATCAACCTAGCTTAGGAAGATTACATTCAGGTAATTGACCAGCTCTTGTGTGTCCCAGTTAATCCTATGATCAGGTTTCTAGTTAGCTATTTTAGAAACAAGAAATAAGAATAATCATGTAGAGGATCAAATATGATAACCCTAGCGCTTCTATATATTACAAGTTCATCAAAACCCAAGAAAACTATAAATCTAACAAGTAAACTACTCTGACATGGTTAAGGAAGAAATAAAGATAAAATGAAAGAATTTCATTAAAAAGTAGAGATATAAATATTGAAGTTCCAATCAAATTTCTGAAGGAGTCTTCTGATATTCTTTTCAAAAATTCTAAGAATGATAAAAATCTTATGCCTAAACAGTAGCTGTAAAAACTATAAATATAGGTCTAAAAGTCATCCATGGGAAATCTTGTAATATGTAGAAACTTCCAGGCCAGACTTGATTCTAAAATGGAGTCGACCTATGTACTTACGTCTATGTCGAGTGACACCAAGGAGGTGTCAATTGACACTCCTTCAAAATCTTGGCCTATGTACTTACGTCTATGTCGAGTGACACCAAGGAGGTGTCAGTCAACACTCCTTCAAAATCTCGGCTCTGACTTTTGTTTTCTTGCACAACTACGGGTTTCTTCATCTCTAAGCCCCCAAATGGCTCCATGATCTCCACATTACTCCAAAACGTACCTAAACCTGTAAAAGACCCTAAAATTGTTTCGAACCATAATACAAAGAATCTAAATAGGACTTATACTATGGCTCCAAGTGCTAAAACCATAATATATCAACTCTCTCAACCTTATTATTTGCTTGCCCTCAAGCAAAACATAAAACATATCTATGGAAGAGGTTTGAAAACACACACTCACTAGGTCTTTAGAATACTACCATCACCTCTGCACTGTTGCAAGCCACATCAAATCAATGCTAACTTTAAAGGCACTTCCATGTACTTAGCCTTAGCTTAGCAATCTGACCATCCAGCCCACAAATCACCAGACATCATCTTACATACCCCTCTATTGACCTCATTTCTAAGATAAATGTGTATGCTTTATCTTTCGAGTATTAAGCAAAAGACACATGAACTCGTACCTTATAAGTATCTTAACGCACATGCAGTCTTCTATGGGTTGCATTCCTCTCTCTTTCTCTCTTTTCTGATTCTTTTTATCTTCTTTTTTTTCTTTTCTTTCAGCTCTGCAAAGTGTAGGCGAATAATGGGGTCATAGAAAATTTATGTATCCTTATGCATCTATGAAATCATCTCAATCTTTTCTTTCTCTTTCTAGATGCCGAAGAGAGCAGAGAGGAAAACTAGAAACACACAAACTTTAACTTCCATATTTGTAGGAGGAATTCGAACCAATGTATACCAAACCCCAAAACAACCGATTGATGTTGACTATGTTGGAGGTCAGCTTTGGTTCCTTCAGACATTCTCAACAAGCATGGATGTTACTGTCAGGTCGATCAACTTTGGTGTTTCCATTTAGTACATCCTAAAGTCAGTAAATCAAGGAATTGTGCTCAAGAGTGTTGTGAAGTTGGTTCCAAGAAAAAATCATCATCGCCAACTGATTTAATTTTGACTCAATAAAACAACTTAGTGACACACAAAACAAACCACAATGTCAGCATACACCATCTCTAGACTTAAACAACATTGTCCCAATATTATACAGTCTGAGATTGGCAAATATATAAAAACTATATAAACTTAATAAGGAAAAATGAATATACATGTCGTCTGATAGGAGTGTCGATTGACACCGTTAAGTGGCAATCGATGCTCATGTGAAGTAGTGTCGACTGACACTGGCCAGTGGTCGATTGATGCTGGTATATAACTTGTCTTCCTTGGATCTTTTATTTTTAAACTGAAAACATCAAATTATCTAATCGTGGGTTGCCTCCCATTCAACGCTTATTTATAGTCTTTATATTAACGTTTTGGAGTTATCGACTAGTCCTGATGCAAATGAGAACTTGTTGGAAAATAACTATCAATGTCTTCTTCACTCATTTTGAAGGAGCAACCCACAAAGCTTCTTATGGCTTATCTCCTCAGGTCCTCTGTTGTTCATGCATTTCCACAGTAGCACTAATCTAATCCACTTGAAGTTCCAGACTCTCCATAAAGTTACTCACCCAACCTATACTGTTATTCAACCGAACGTAAGTTTCATCCAGCCTTCTACATAAATCATTAAACATCCTTTCATGGGCTGTAGCAATCTGATCTATCATGTCTTCAACATAATATCTCATAATAGTTGCCAATGGAATCCGATACTAGGGGTCAGCATAATTTCATGTGGTGCTTTTATTCATCTTGAAGAGTCCTTCATATTGCGGTAAACTCAGATAACGAATTATTACTCTGTCAGCCTTTCGAGGATCGTTGCTAATCATCTTTTGACACAATAATCATCCTACCATCATTAGCTCCGGAACGACCTTCCTGATCTATGTAGACACCATTCTCATCTACTGCAAGGAGTATTCGAGGCCGTCTTTCTAAATTAGCTCTGGGAGGAATAAAACCATTTCAAGCATTAAAGCTTCCCATTTTTCCGAAATCACTGTGGTGTCGATCGATGCTGGTTGAGTGTCGATTGACGCTTCATCTTCATATATATTCTTGCGATCAGAATAAAATTCAACTACCGCCATGCATTATGGATTATCACCTAGATCAATGTAGGATGTGTGCCCTCTGATCACTCAAATAGGGTTGTAGAAGACATTCTCATCAACGATGTCATGCACAAATTATTAGTCTGCATGTCGCAATAGCTCCTACAGTAGCAATAATGACACTACCAAGCATTAGGGATGTGTTCCACTCCATCTGAAAGTCCATCACATGGAAGTCCATTGGGACTATATAATCATCGATTTCCACCTACAGGTCTCTGATAATCCTTACTGAATCGACCTTAGAGCAGTCCAAAAAAGTGAATGTGTCATGACAAGGTTCGATCTTGAGACCCAACTGTTTTTCCATCTCTCTTGGCATCATGCTTACTGAAGAACCGGTATCACCAGAGCATTTGGATAGTAGTGACGTGAAACAATACATGGAACCACAAACTTCATAGGATCACCTTTCTTCTTTAGCTTAATAACTTTCTTCTTCTATCTCTGATATAGCCTATTTATTACCAGTTTTATGCCATGTTATAGGATCTATTTGAGGTATATTATGTGAGTCAAGGCAATGTTTTGAAGTATTTACAGGTCAATGTATATTTTGGAGATATATGGAGATACTTGGAGTTTTTGGAGCATTTAGAAGAGAATAATTCGTAGCTGATCATTGAGAGAGTCGAAGCACAAGATAGTCGTCGGTCGACGAAACAACTTTGTCATCGACCAATGGTACAAGACCAAGGTCGATCAATGTTGAACACTTGACATCGATCGATGACCAATTCGCAGACAGCCGATCCCAAGCCCAAGTTAGAGACAAGACACAGGATTACAAGATTACCCCTGGACGAGTTTTGACCTAGATTTTAGGGTTTATATTTATATTTTATGTATTAAACCGTGCAGCGTGTGCAGAGCACGTGTGCAGAGTGCGTGAGCTAGTAGGCACAGTATTCTATTAGAGTTTTAGAGTATTTAGGGGAGAAGATTAATAACTCCTGAGAGAGATTAGGATTGGAACCCCAGTATTTTAGCTATGCATTTTATTTAGATTATTATTCTTACTCTAATTATGTCTGAGTAGTTAGCAACTAGATTTAGGGTTGAATGATAGCAATCATGAATTAGCCCAAAAGTAGGATTGCTAGGTTAAATTTAATATCCATCAATTGAGTTGTGTTTAATGCTTGCATTCTAGAGTAGCTAACTAGGATCTCTAAAATAGGACATGGACGACTACGAGAGTATGCTCTGTGCCAAAATAAACTCCATTGAACTAAGTTGTTAGGCGCATGTGAGAGATGGTCTGATTAGCTTGGTGAACATATCAATTCTCGTTCACAATTCCTTCTGATTTCACTGTCGTTCGACATTAGGCCTTAGCCGTCGATGGATGGTCTTTCCTTTTGCTCACTTACGAGAGTTGGAGTTAAAAGATACAAAATAGTTAATATTTGAGTTCTAGAATATTTACATTTCCGTGCTTCATATTCCCTATAATCCATTAAGCTTGAAACCCTAGATCTAGCACATTTACAGTTGCATCTAGTTAGTTTAGTAATATATTTCCATATTTACGTTATTAGCATGTTTTCATATTTACGCTATTAGCATATTTCCATATTGTATCTACACCTTTTAATAAGGAATATTTCTTTAATTGATTAAATACTACTTATATATATATATATATATATATATATCTAGCTTAGTCCTTAGAAATAAGAATGTATTGTGTGCCATTGTTCTCTGTGGATCCGATCCCTAAGTACTACACCTGATCTCTCTTGGCAAGAGTATTGTTTCGTGTGTTAGGATTAAGGGTTAATTTGACATTTAATTGTTTAGGTTATTTATATCCTGCTCGAACAATAAACACACCGTGTCAAATGTGGCAATGTTGTCGGGGAGCATCAATCGCCATTAGATTTAATTTCTAGGAATTAGTTTAGGTTTGTTTTTATTTTCAAGTTACTAAATTTTTCTTTTCTTTGTTTCTCAGGCACATGCATCAGAGTACCAAGAGCAATAAAGGACAAGAACTACTATTCTCAGACCCACATAAGCTCGAACGTACGATCCGCAAAGAAAGATGACAAGCATCGATCGACAGTATCTACTCAGCGTCGACCGACACCTCTTCACGGATAGCATCAACCGACATCAGAACTTGGACATCGACCAACGTCAACCACATAGCATCGATCGACGAACACTTACGCGCATCGATCGACGACAGCAGACGAGTTCAGATGGTTGCGCCTATTGTAGTGGTTCAGATAAGAATGGAGACTTGCATGACCTCAACGGTCATCTGCGTAATGCAACAGGTCAAAAGATAGATGATTAGGGGACTGTAATCCCTGATACATAAGAAACAGAAGTAGATGCTGCAGTAGATCAACTTGAAGCTAATGCCCAAGCTGCTCAGAGAACACTGGCTGACTACAACCGTCCAAACCAGTTCTATGCCAATTGATCCGCCATTTGTCCTCCATCTTGCTTCGGACTTGTATCACAAACACCTTACCATGGTTGCGACATGAGCATCCTATGGTTCATCTGGAGCGATTTGAGGATCTAGTGACTGTTATTAATGCCAATGGACTCCCTAAGAACTATCTCTTTTGTAAGCTCTTCAAGTACTCACTTCCTGGAGAAGCTTCATATTGGCTTAAGCAGCTACCACCAGGATCTCTGACATCCTGGACTGACATCAAGAACCTTTCTTGCGTAACTTCTTTGATGACGCAAGAGAAGAAGATTTGATGAGCAAGATTGCTACTTTTTCACAAGAACCTTCAGAGTCTTTCAAAAACTCATGGATCAAATTCAAGTCATACCAGAGAGACTGTCCACATCACGGGTTCAACGAAGTGCAACGTCTTAGCACTTTCTTCAGAGGTATTAGATTGAAGTATCATATGTCTTTGGACACAACTAGTGAAGGGAATTTCAGCACCAGGAGCCCTGAAGAAGCTTCTAGATTGATTGCGAATCTGTCATCAAGCAACAGTACCAAAAACATAGATTTTGAAAGGAGGAAATCAACCCCAGATATGAGCAAGAAGCGCTATTGAAGAAGTCAAGGCAAAACTGGACAGTGTTCAGAAATTTCTCAAGAAGAAGGTTACTTTTGCAAAAGTAGAAGCGATAGAGTCTGGAGAAGATGAGATTGAAAAGAAGATGTGAACTACATCGAAGGGAACGGTTTCCGGAGACAAGGGAATCCATGTTTTAATAGGAACTCCTATGGGAATGGTCAAAGGAGTAACTTTAATTAGAATTCACAGCGAAGGCCTTTCAACAACAACATGACTTATGGATCTTCCTACTTCCAAATCCTCCTCCAAAAGGTCAGGAAAGCAAGTTGAAGTTATGGTTGACAGAGTTTTAGAGGGGCAGCAGAAGATAACTGTGGATTTCAATGAAAAGATTGATGGCATGTACCTTAAACTCAATACCAAGTTCGAAAACGTCAACACCCATGTGAAGAAATTGGAGAATCAAGTGATACAAACAAGTGAAACCATTAGGAGGCATGAGAGCTTGATAAAGGAGAAAATGGAGGATGGACAAAAGCACCATGTCAATGCATTGATTGATGATGATTTCTTGCAGGAAGTTAAGAGAGAGAAGCTCCAAGACAGCGATTCGCATGTGGAAAATTCCATGTCACTCGGTACTTCTCATCCCCATCGATCGACACCAAGAAGTGAGCATCGATCAACGGTGAAGCCTGCAGAATCAGTGTCTTCGCGTGAACTGACTAACATCGATCAACACATAACTCATAACATCGTTTGACAGTGTGACCTACGTATCGATCGACAGTGCGACCTAAGCATCAATCGACAAATGTGGATATGGATAACTTTGCTAAAAGAGTTTTTAAACTTCCTTTAGATATTTCTTTTGATGAAGCCTATTATACTCATAGATTGTGGATGTTTTTCATGGAAACAAGGGCGATAGATGATGATATAGAGATAATGTTGAATCACGTCAGAGAGAAGATGAAGCAGAGCACTTGTCTGAAAAAGAAAAGTGATCCTGGAAAGTTCGCGATCCCATGCTTCATCAAAGGCCACGAATATCCCAATGCCCTCTGTGATACTGGATCATCAGTGAACATTATGCCAAAATCTATGGCAGAGGAGCTGAACCTATGAGTGGAACCCTCCAACGATTCGTTCATGTTTGTAGACTGCTCAGAGTAAAGATGTTCTAGTGAAGATCCACAACACCCTAGTCCCAGTGGACTTCCATGTGATGGACATCAGGATAAACTGGAACTCTTCGCTACTAATCAATTGAGCATTCATAGCCACTGTGGGAGCTATCTGCGATATGAAGCTAAACAAATTGTATCTATCTCTAATTGATCAGAATATTTTTAAGAACCTGTCAAGAATAAGAGCAAGGCTAATCTGATTGAATTGTTTAATGATGCAGATCTTGTGGGCACATGCTTCAATGTTTATGAGTCCAATGAGGAATCAGAAGAAGGCGCATCGATCGGCACCCAACCCACACCATCGACCGACGAGCCAGAAATTCAACAATCGATCGACACCCATGCCTCATTATCAATCGACACCCACCCTTCAGAACCAATCAACACCCACCACACAGATCTCGACTACCACACAACCTACCTCGAGTATGATGAAGATTACAGAGAAGAAGAAATAATTGAGCACCGAGGGATTTATATGGAAGAGGCTGGTGTTTTTCATGTTTCCCATCAACTCAGGAACTCGACGTCAATCGATGGTTACCGTTCACCATCGATCGATAATAGTATTCACTAAGAGTCCAAACTAGATTCAGCAGCAGAACGGGAAAGAGAATATGGTTATCTACGACGAGATGAGTTTAGTATTATGAGAGATCCAGATGGTCATGCACGAGCTATGGATGGCATAATTCTACATGTCATGAAGGAAGATTAGGCAGATATACTTGCGATGGCTAATGGATCTGAAAATCATTTTGGCCAACAGTCTGATACTCAAGCATCGATCGATGGTCATCATACAACATCGATCGACACCCACCAGGCATGCCAAGGATACGATGAATCTTACGAAGAATACGATGCAGATTAAAAGGAGGAAGAGCTGATTGAGTTTTGCGGTCTAGCAATGAAAGAAGCTGGCTGGGTAATGAATGCGAAAGCAGATAATAGAGCATCGATCAACGGCATATCTTGGCCATCGAACGACATCAAACGCAACCCAAAACCAAAACAAAAACAGAAGATGTAGATAGTGGTTATCTCAGACATATGAGTTTAGAATTTTTAGAGACCTAGAAGGACGTGCACGAGATCTTTGTGGAAGAATTCTAAACATACCAAAAGAGGATGTCGCAGTTGCCCTTGGTATGGCTACTGGATCATGAACTTTATTTAAAGAACAAGCATCATTCGACGCCCGACTACTCCCATCGGTCGACAGAGAGGAACAAAAGAACGTGCCAATCCACAATGATTTGAACACCCCCAAACATCAAAAAGCGATCAATGCCAGTAGACATGCATCGATCAAAACCATTCCAGAGGTGAACCAGTTTTGTACCTCTGATCCTTTTAGTTCAGGGAATCCACAATCAGCCGATTGGATAAACCCACTACTGATAGACGGTCGTGTAGAGCATGGACAGAGAGCTTATGATGCTAATGGCAGAAGAATTTCCATTGGGAAAAGCAAGATGAGTATGGCATCTATAGAGATGAGAACGACAATGCACGAGCTACAGACGAAAGAGTTGTGAATGTTCAAGAAGAAGATATCAGGGCAGTTCTAAAAAGAGCTACTATGTTTGAGCACAGCTACATATGTTTACCTGAACATGCAGCAAAGATCACTATGTCTATGAAGAAGCAAGAAACATACAGTAGAGAAGAGATTGATGAGATCATGCATGAGATATAAAAGCTCAAGAGATGTCACTGGATGATTTCTACAAGAGGCTTGATGATGTCTACTATCCTATAGAAAAGTGCCTCACCGGTTTGCCTACACGCATGGATGAGATGAAGCAAGATTTGGATACTACTCGATGATAGCGTGCGATTGAGCAAACAGAGTAACATCGATCGACGGCAGCATCATGCCATCGATCGATGCTAAGTTCGACAAACAGAAGTCCGCGGTAGAAGAATAATTAGAAGATATATTCTATAAGATTGCTTTCTCTGAACCTGATGAAGGGTGAAATTTCTCAACAATTGGAGGATATATCAGAAACTACAGCTACCAGACTTAGAATGCTACAGCACAGTATTGACAATCTACAAAGGAGAATGCATTCAGTGGAGGTTTCTAAGGAGATCATGAAGAATGAGAAAGCTAGAGAAGACAAGGCTATGAGAATCTTCGTTGGTACATGGTTTCAAAAGAGCAAAGAAGATGTAGACACTTGTTTTCCAAGTGTTCATCCACCTCCATTCTAGTTAGAAAGTTCAAAACGTCGAACTTAAGACTATAACCAAGAGCTGAGTGGGAGGCAACTCACTGTTTAGTAAGTTTTTATTTAATTTTTACCGATACTACTATTTATTTCGAATTTTACTTTGCTTTTCTAGACTATTTGAGTTCTCCATTGGTCGACGCAATAAAGTTACCATCGGTCGACAATGGATCGCGACCGTTGATCGATCAAACCCGCCTACCATCGATCGATGCTCTCTTACAGAGAGAGAGGTATCGAGTTTTCAACTTAGACTATTTACTTATGATTTGATTTTTCTTAACCAATCCGGGGCGGATTACAATAGGGACAATGTAATTTAAGTCTGGGGGAGGTTCGCTAATGCTATTTAATTGTTTTTAAGTTATATATATATATATATATATATATATATATATATATATATATATATATATATAACTTTTTCAAAAAGTTTTATTGAGTTAAGAAGAAGACTATGGTCAAGATTTATTATTGACTAACCACACTTTAGCACCATTCTTAAAAGGTTGTTTGCAGAGATTACTAGAGATACCAAAATGGATCTTCCTGCCACTATATCACACTTGCTTAGAAAGTTTGAAGGAACCGAAGCTGATTTCCAACACCAATCCTGACATTATCGGCTTGCTTTGGATTTGGTATACACTGGATCGGATTCCTTCTTCAATCTGGAAGTTAATAGTCTGTGTGCTTCTGATTCCCCTTTCTCTCCCCTTTAGATAAAAAGGATCGAACATGATTTGGTGGCTACAACCATTAAATTTTGATTCATATGATTCTAGAAAGGATAAAGGTCAAAAAGAAGTAAACAAGATCTGGTGGCAAAAACATTAGGGCTTGATTCATGGAAACTTGTCCAAACTCAGTCATTTAAAAAAACAAATGTTACCCTAAAAATAAGGGAGACATTGACTGAGAAGAAGTGAGAAGAGAGAGAGGAAATGAATCAGAGAAGACTACATGTGTGTTCAAATAGTTGCAGAGGTAAGAGTCCCAAGGTAAAGCTTGCACTTTTATTTTATGTAAAGAAATGAAATCAGTAGAGGGGCGAGTCAAACTAGTATTCGCTAAGTTGTTGGTAGAATGAAATTAGTTGCTATACTAGGATAGGGTATACAAAGTTTCTCTGTGATTGACTTGATAGAATGTGGTTGCAACAAAGTAAGGGTGACAATTATACTTAAACATTATGTGAATATTCGCTTTTCAAAACCTCTTTCGTAGGCTTGTTTGCTTGAGGACAAGGGAGTTGTTATAGTCTATTATGTGTGTCTAGAATGTGTTTGAGGTATTTACAGGTCCATGTACGTTTTGGAGATATATGGAGATATTTGAGTTTTTGGAGCATTTAGAAGAGAATAATCCGTAGCTGATCATTGAGAGAGTCAAAGTACAAGATAGTCGTCGATCGATGACACGACCATTTCATCGACCGATGGTACAAGACGAAGGTCGATTGATGTTGAACACTTGATATCGATCGATGACCAATTCACAGACAGCCGACCCCAAGCCCATATTAGAGACAAGACACAAGATTACAAGATTACCCCTAGAAGAGTTTTTACGTAGGCATTGGAGTTTTATATTTATAATTTTATGTATTACACCTTCAGCGTGTGCAGAGCGTGTGTGCAGAGTGCATGTGCAAGTAGGCACAAGTATTCTATTATAGTTTTAGAGTTTTTAGGGGAGAAGATTCATAACTCTTGAGGGAGATTTGTATTGGAACCCCAATATTTTATCTATGCATTATATTCAAATTATTATTCTTACTCTAATTATGTCTGAGTAGTTATCAACTAGATTTAGGGTTGAATGATAGCAATCATGGATAGCCCAAAAGTAGGATTTCTAGGTTAATGTTAATATCCATCAATTGAGTTTTGCTTGATGCTTGCATTCTAGAGTAGCTAACTAGGATCCCGAAAGTAGGACATGGACGACTACGAGAGTAGGTTCCGTGCCAGAAAAGACTCCATTGAACTAAGTTGGTAGGTGCATGCGAGAGCTGGTCTAATTAGCTTTGTGAACATATTAATTCTCGTTCACACTTCCTTCTGATTTCATCGTTGATCGACATCTCGTTCACACTTCATTTTGCTCGTATACGAGAGTTGGAGTTAAAAGAGTCAGAATAGTAAATAGTTGTGTCATATTTATATTTTTGTGCTTCTTACTTCCTATAATCCATTAAGCTTGAAACCCTAGATCTAGCACATTTACATCTGCATCAAGTTTGTTTAGTAGCATCTTTCCATATTTACATTATTAGCATATTTCCATATTTACGTTATTAGCATATTTCTATATTACATCTACACCTTCTAATAAGGAATATTTTCTTAAATTGATTAAATACTACTGATATATATATATATATATATATATATATATATATATATATATATATATATATATATATATCTACCTAGATTAGTCCTTAGAAATAAGAAATCTATTGTGTGCGATTGCTCTCTATGGATTCGAACCTTAAGTACTACACCTGATCTCTCTTGGCAAGAGTATTGTTTTGTGTGTTAGGATTAAAGTTTAATTTGATAGTTATTTTTTTGGATATTTATACCCTGCTAGAACAATAATTTTTTAGATATTTATACCCTGCTAGAACAATAAACAGACTATGTCACCCCGGGTCACTCTTTGCATTTTGCTGTGATTCATCTGGCCCATCTAGATCATCCATATCCTGATCCGGTTCTGGACTTCCCATGATCACATCACCCTGTCTCATTGACCTATCTGTTTCCCTCTCTACTGCTGGTACTCGCCATTTTAAATTCCTCAACTACCTTACTCAACACCATAACTTCGACAAGACACTTGGTTCCAAGAACTCATCAACGAACATTTTCCTCTACCATCTGCCTCTACCATGAGAACTTCTCCAAATGCATCGAGAAATCACCTATGTCATGATGAGGCTGAACTCTAATAAATCTTCAGGACCTGATGGTCTCAAATCTGGTTTCTTCAAGGTGACGTGGTCTATTCTTGGTCATGAGATCTTATCATACATTGGTACCTTCTTCTCTACATGATTTCTTCCATCTGCAATGAACTAAGTAATTCTCTTCCTAGTGCCTAAGCATCCTAGTGCCTCCACTTTTGCTGACTACCACCCCATCCCCCGATGTAATACTATATATAAAGATATATCCCGAGCCTTGACTATTCTGCCTGACCTAATTCTTCCTAATCAGGCGGCCTTCATCGAAGGTCGCTTTCTTGTTAAAAACACCATCATAGCCTATGAAATAGTTCATGGATATCTCCAGAATAGGGGTCCCAAATGCTTAGTTATAAAATTTACATAGCCAAATAATTTGACACAATGGTTGAGAGCTAGCATTGGGATCCCTAACATGTATCTCAGATTGTTGAGAGCTTATATTTGTACCCCCTCCTTCTTAGTTGTTTATAATGGCATAGTGCAATGGTACTTTAAAAGTAAGTGTGGACTCAGGCAAGGGGACCCTCTATCCGTTACCTTTTTGTCATTTCTATGAACTTCCTCTCCTTACTTATTGATAGACCAGCTGCTGAAGGCAAACTTGGTTATCATTACTGCTGTCTACACACAAAATTAACCCATCTATCCTTGTTGATGATGTCCTGATCTTATGGGAATGTTCTGTCAAATCAGTGCAAGGTGTTTTTTGGCGGTCCTGGAGGAATTAAAATCATGCTCGGGTCTTGCTATGAGTATTGCTTCTTCACTCTAGGGGTCTCGAACGAAGACATAGAACATATCACTGTGTAGACAAGATTATCTCAAGCCTCTCTCCCCATAAGGTACTTAGGAGTACCTATTTGCACTAGGAAGCTAAGCATGGCGAAATGCAAATCTCTAATTCAGAGTGTCAAAGCGAAAATCAACTCATGGAGTGCCAAGTCTTTATCATTCGTAGGTCGTCTCCTTCTTATAAATACGGTTACTAATGGTATCTCCAATTTTTGGTGCTCCACCTTTACTCTTCCCAAATCATTTATCAAAACCATCAACTCTCTATATGGTGCTTATCTTTGGAAAGGAACCACAGAGGGACATCATTCAGCAAGAGTATCATGGTAAGATATCACTCATTCTAAACAATAAGGAGAAATTGGTGAGAAAGGCTTACTTGTGTGGAACAAAGCTTGTCTGTTGAAGCTAATCTGGCTCATATTCTTTAGGTTAGGATCAACATGGATTCGGTAATTTAAATCAGAAGTACTTTCTGGCAGCCTCTCCAATTTCGGGATACTGATAAAATGTCAAAAATATTTCTGGACCATCAACAAACTGCTTCGATCAAGAGAGTAGTCTACCCTTGGATTAAAACAAAAACTGACAATGGCCTTACTTGCAGATTCTGGAGTGATAATTGGACCCCTTTCTGTAACCTCAGCAATTACTCAAACCTTTCTCCAGGCGTAGCGACAAGGCGTGGTCGCTACAGACCCACATGAGAAATGCGGATGCCGTAGCGACCACGGAATCCCACAACTAGCAACGCTATCTGATCTTAGTCAGAATGGACATTGGAAGATTCTAGCAGCGCGATCAGATCAGCAAGTCAGTCTTTATGCCTACTTCTCTCTCTCTCTCTCTCTCTCTCTCTCTCTCTCTGTCTCTCTCTCTCTTTCTCTCTCTCTCTCTCTCTCTCTGATGAAGATGACTATGTTGAATGGGAGGTAACATGTATGCAACATAAGCGGTTCTCCACCGGTCTCATCTAGAAAGGAACTAAAACACCACAACCCATTCGTTAATTGGCATAAGCTTGTCTGGATAAGTTGGGGAATCCCAAAGCACAACTTTCTTACTTGGGTCTTCATTCGGAATAATTGTCCAGCTAGGGACATGCTAATAAACTGGGGTCTCATATGCTGCCAAACTATCTTCTCTGCGATAGTCCTCTTGAATCAAGGAACCCCCACTTCTTTGAATGTTAATTCGCGGCCCAGTTTTGGATGCCAATCTAATTAAGGTGCAAATTCACCCCTACTTGGTCTTGGGATCAATAACTTTCTTCTCTTCAGTAGCCTAAACTCCCTCACGTTGTGAAACTCATTCGACTTTTGGCTTGGCAAAGTGTCCTCAACTCTTCCGGTCTGCCTATTCAATCACTGGCTCCATTATCACCATTATCTGCTCCAGAATTAGCTTTGACTCTCCCCACAACACCATCTCTATCATCTCCTCTATTTGCGATATGGATGGCTTGAAGACCCATCTCTTCTGCATGTCTCATTAGATGGAGATGAACCGACTACTGGTATGATGATCAACTGTACCAGTGTAGGCCTAAATGTGTGTTGTTTATTCAATTTGGCACTTAAATCTCTTAACTAATGGGTTTGGCCTATAAACAATTGTCTGGCTGGACCGTTTTTAATAGAAATCCCTTTAGCAAAAATATTACTATTTAATCTATTCTTCATTATGTAATTTTTTTGTCTTCTTGTGTGTTTGTGAGTTAAAATGCTAAATTACCATAAACGTTAATTTTTCTAAAACTTGAATAAATGCATAACAAATAAAAAGTTTTAAAACATCACAAATTATTATGACATAACTTTAATTATTTCATATTAATTCAAATCAATCAAGAAATATTTTTGTTCATGCTTTAAACTCAATCTTCTTAAAGGATAGACTGTCAAATTGTTGTCCCTTTAAACTTTCAATATGAGATCTCCATACGCTACTTTCAAGAAGATGTTTCTTATCGTCCCAATTTAAATCGAATTCCACTTTTGGACCGGTAAGTAACCACTCTTAAACCATCGTATTTGAGTCAACAAACGAGACTCTCATACCAATCATTTTTCTCTTATTTCTATAACCTTTACAAAGAGATATCTTAACTAAATATACGAATTCCTAAATCTAGTAAGGGATATTTACAATATAAATCTATAACTATTTGCATAATATCTATATATCCCAATAAGATCATAAACTTGAACCACATGCTCTTTCAATTTTTATTGCAACTTTGATGTTGAGAAATGATTCCTCGTTAAGAGATTAGTGTTTGGACTTGGTACTTGTTATATGTGGTCAAGTATGGTAACACCAATTTTTTGATGATTGGGAATAAAATTATCGCCGAGTTCTCAAAAGGGGTTAAAGGCTGGGTGGCTTTTATTTAGTAAGAAACATTTACGAACTTTTATCAGTTAAATTATGACGAGAGATTTAAACCCTGCTATATCTAGAGATAGATGCTTGGTTAAAACAATTAATGAAAACAGATATATTATTATGAACCCTTGTGTGAAATAGCAGACGCATATGTCCTATTTGTAGGATTTACATGGATAATCCTAAATATTAGTGGTGGACTAAAAACTCAAACCAAACCGAACCGAACCGACCCAACCCAACTGAAGTTAAACCGAATCAAAAAACCGTGTTCTTTACATAACCCAATTGGTTCATGTTTTATTCAACCTGATTGGTTTGGTTTGGTTTTAATCTGAACCAAACCGATAACCCAATATGCTTTTATCTATTATAAAATATATATATATATATATATATATATATATATATATTAACATATTATGAATATTTTATTTAAGGTTCCACGTTTTTTTTCTTAACTTCTATGTTTTTTAAGTTATTATACAAATAATACTCTTATATATATTCTCTAGTTCTAATCTTAATATGTAATACCTAAAGATTGTACCAAAAACAAGACTGGAAAACTGTTAAGCATCTAAAGTCTTGTCGCCATTTTGTCTTGTAAATTCTCTAATTTCCAATGTCTAAAGGTAAGAGTATCTAACATAAATTTTTCTAGGATCAATAAAAATCAAAGATATATGCAAATAGTCTTTTAGTAAGTTAGTTATTTTTATAATCCAATTAATATCAACAAATTCTATAACCAAACCAAACTGCACCGAACCGAACCAAACCGAACCGAACCGAACCGAACCAAACCGAACTAAACCAAACCATAATAAAGTGAACCGAACTAAATTTAAACCAAACCAAACTAAATTGACCCGAAACCAAAGCTACTTTGGTTTTGATTGGATTGAATTTTATAAAACCCAAAATAACCAAACCAAACCGAACCCGAAACTAAACCGATATGCAACTTTAATTTTCCAAAAATTTGGCCTTTGAGAGGTGTATATCACACCCATTAAGAGCGAATCATTTTTAGTGTGGATGTTTTCTCTCTTCGGCGGCGTTGCTGTCGGACCGGTTAGAGCTCTCTCTCCCCTCCCCCCTTTTTCGGCTTCCGATATACTCTGACCGGCAAGGTTCTGATTTTGATGTTTGCTTGAGGCACTATATGTAGGACTGTGAAAATCCTGATTGAAAGTCATGAAAGAAAAAGTGTATACATGATAATAGAGCGAGTATAAAAAATTTAATAAATCATTAAGAAAAGACGAATTCACAGGGTCGAGATTTAAGCTATTTCCTTAACTAAATCAATCGCCCACATTTTGTGACGGTTTGAATGCGAGTTTTTAACCCATGATACAATCATGACGAGACTATTTCACAACACCCGAAACAAAATCCACGAACAATAACTACTACAAATACTCTCGCGACTCACCTAAAAAGACGACAAAGGTTTTTTTTTGGAAGTAGATAATTGTGTTTAAGCGTATGAAATAATTAAGAGAGTTGGCCCTTATTTATATGGGAAGAAGACTTGGTCGAGCCAAAGATAACGATAAAGGAAAGAATATTCTGGAAATATTCATTTTCATCGTGTGAGATGACGATCGGAAATATTTCAATAATTATTTGGAAGTTTTTTCAAAATATATCATCACATAATCTAAAATATTTAAATTTATCGAGATTAATTAAGAAATAATTGTTAAGATTTATCTAGGAATTTATGAAAAAATATAGGTAGTAATTTGTTCCAAAAAGAACATCTTATTATGGACTTTCCCACATTCACCAAGACCAAATACCTAAGCCCAATCCCGGCCCGGCGGTGGCGACAGAAGCGTGCATGCACATATGTGGTTTGCATAATGGCCAATCTCATTTTTTTCTCCATAATGTCCCCACAAGCTATTGAGCATTGATAAATGAGTTCTATATTTATATTACAAGATTTATCTTGTGCTAAACAATGTGAAATTTTTTACCCTTGCACTTCATTTAAATGAAAAGTTTTTTATTTAAAGCTCAAAAGACATTTGATACACATTTTTTTCACATTACAACATAAATTTACAAAACCCAATATGCTTATAAATTTAGGTTTCAACAATCCTCCACATGAATAGAAATTATTCTAAAAATATGCAGATTCAATTAGACTATGCAAACTCAACAGAATCTACTGACTAGACTTACAATAGACTTGACAAACAGACTATTCGAGACTATAAGCGAAAACTACTACATCTGAAGTAGTAGCGTATTTCAGTTTTGAACCACTCATTGGTAGTACCTGTTAGATCTATATTTCAGGAGGTGAACGTGATGTTTTGAACCACCCAAAGTTTTCTGTAAACCGAGATAGTAGATATAACACATCTTCGTCTTTCTCGTAAAGTTAAGTTCTATATTGTGCTCATTTTGGCTGTGAACTTGCCTTGTTGCGATGAGTAAATTTGGAGAGTATAGCCTTAACTTCATCCTCCTAGAAACGGTCCCATTGTACACTCATTAGGTAATTGCCATTAATACCTGTCATATACACATAAAGTATTTTGTTATACTCTATATACATGTATATGAAGATATATTGTCTCATCTCATCAAAAACCCACTGCTTTACCTTAAATACTTTCAGGAAGCACTATTTTTATCTTGGGATATGAGTAATTTTTAGTGCTTATCAGATTTGGCTTGACTTAGTTGTTTATTTGAATCGACTTCTTGGGATATCCAATCGCATTGGTGGAGTTTCCTTCAAACATCTTCTTAATAATAGGCACTAAACCCATTTTGTTCGATGAATTAAATACTTTATCTCTTGATAAACCTTTGGTAAATGGATCTACAAGGTTGTCAGCTGACTTTATATAATCGACAGATATAACATCGTTTGAGATCAAGTGTTTACTGGTCTTATGCTTTTGTTTAATGTGACACAATTTACCATTATATAGAGTATTTGGTGCCCGAGCTATAGTCGATTGACTATAGCAGTGTATGCGTAGAGCTGGGACTAGTTTCTCCTATATTGGAATATCTTCCAAGAAATTACGAAGCCATTCTAGTTCTTATGTTGCTTTGTCTAAAGTGATGAACTCAGATTATATACTAGATCTTGCCAATAAAGTTTCTTTTGAAGATTTCCAGGATATTTCTGCATCCTCAAACGTAAAGACATATCCACTTGTGGATTTCGAGTTCTTTGAGTCTGATATCCAGTTTGAGTCATTGTGTCCTTCCGAGATTGCTGGTTCTTTACTGTAGTTCCCATAACTTTTGGTGTATCGCAAATAATTTAATACCATTGTTATGATTTTCCATTATGTATGACCTGGATTACTTGTGTAGCGACTTAATATGTTGACCGCATGCGCTAAGTCGAGTCTTGTACAATTGGTTAAGTACATTAGACTTTCAATTACCCGTGCATATTCCACTTGTAACACTGCCTAACTTTCTTGGTCAAGTACAACATAGTGTCGACTCGAGTAGGTCTTAAATCTCTCAAGTATCTTTTCATCATAATGATCCTGAGATAAATTATCCCTTCAAGGTCCCTTGTGATCTTAATGACAAAAATAACATCCCCAAGACCCATGTCTTTCATGCCGAACTGCCTATTGCTGCCGATGATTAGCATGTCATCTACGTACAAGCATAATAAAATATACCCATTGGGAGTACTTCTCTTATAAATGCATTTATCACATCCATTAATGCTAAATCATTTGACATCATAATATTGTCTAATTTTTCATGCCATTGTTTCGGAGCTTGCTTCAGCCCATAATATGATTTCATGAGCCTCCAAACTTTGTGTTGTTGACCCGGAACCCCAAAACCTTCAGGTAGTTTCATGTATATATCCTCTTCCAAATCTCCGTTTAAAAAAGAAGCTTTAACATCCATTTGATGGCATTACAAGTTTCTTAATGATGCAATTGCAATCAACAGTCTAATTGAAGTTATTCTCGTCATTGAAGAATAAGTGTCAATGAAATCTATACCTTCTATTTTTCTGAGTCCTTGCACCACAAGTCTGGCCTTGTGCTGATCACCCGATCCATCAATATTCCACTTTATTTTGAACAACCATCTAGACCCTAATGCTTTAAACCCTTAGGTAAATCAACAACCTTGTAGGTATGATTCTGCAATATCGAATCATGTTCACTATTGACTACTTCAGTTCAGAAGTCTGCATCCGGGTTAGACATGGCTTATACCCAATATTTCGGGTCATTCTCAGCAAGAAATACCATCATGAAATCTTCGCCAAAATACCTTTCATTACGAGCTCTCTTGTTTTGTCTAGGTTTGTCTACATCATCTTCTGCTTCTCCTACAATAGTTCCATAAATACTTGTCTCATCAATGAAGGTAACCACATCTCTATGTTCACGAGTGTGTTTAGGTAAAAATAGCTAAAAAGCCTTCCCAAACAGTTTCAGATCAATTAAGAAATGTTTTATAAAACCATTTTATAGAAATAGTACTATATTTTTTCTAAAACGGGTTCAGATGTATTTTATAGAAATACATCTGAAATGGTTTTAGTGAAATCAATGGTTTGAGTGATTTATTTTCCATAATTGTGTCGTCTTCCAAATCAAGGTTTTGAGTGATCTAAAAAATGTTTTATAAAACCGATTTTGAAACGGTTTTAAAAAAAACTAGAACTTGACCCGCGCTCATGCGCGGATGTTTGATTTAATTTGTGTTCAATATAAACATATAAATCGCTAGTTTTATAAAAAATCATTTGTATATTTTTTATGTTTTGTAATTTACATATAAACTAGAATATATTATATTATAATACAAATGTTGATAATATTTTGTTATTTGTACATAATATTATTTTAAAAATGTATAATTTAATGTAATTGTATTATTCATATATTAACTTGCTGTTTTTGTTAATTTATTTTGAAATCAAACAACATTTTTTAATGGTCAATATATAAATATTGATTTGGTTAGATAAGTTTTGGAATTGTAATTACTTAATTTAAATTTATTTTAAATATACTGTCAGAAACTATAAATAAAAGAAATACAAAAAGAAAGTAATTGATTTATTGTAAATGCAAATGCTAAGTTTGTAAATAAAAATGACTATTCTTTTATAGTGCTATCCATGTATCTAAACAATTTTGATTTATATTTTTATTAATGTTTCCAAATAGTACCAGAAAGTATTACAGTTTTAATAATATAGATTTTAAATTGACCAAACCAGCAAAATATATGTAAATGAGAATTAACAAATGTTAATTTTTTTTTCTGGTTAGATAATTTTGCCCACGGTTTGTTCGGGTGACTAAAATTTTAGTTGTTCAAGAAGATCAAGGAAATACGTTGATACTAATAGGATGAAATACCAACAAAATACCTCCGATTGAGCAATATAATCACTTGAGCCAGTCAAACATTAAGCAGAAGTTTTATTTTATCAAATATTAGTTACCGAAATAAATGGAGAATGGAAATTTGGCATGAAAGGGAGATGAGATGAAGATGGAAGAATAATCGAGAGTGGCTGAGTATGATTGTTACATATCTTTCCCTTTCCACTGTTTTCCCATGCTTATATTTAAATAAATATTTGCGTCTTATGAACAGGTTTGACTTCTCTTTTTCAGATGTTCTCCACTTCATATTTGGCTAAAATCTCTTAGATGATATGGGTGTTGTGGTTGTGGGCGTCTTTGTCCTAATATGGATGTACCCTACCATCATAAAGAACAATGATTTATTTTATATATCCTGGTTGTATAATAATGCATAGCGATTTGTATTTTACTATTTTCCAAGTGACATGAATCACTCAAACCTTGATTTGACAGACGACACAATTGTGGAACTTCGTTTAATTAAAGAAAAATAAAATATGGTTTTAGTGAAATTATGTGTTACTGTACGACTTATTGTCAGAAATATTGAACCAACGAGGGGATCGAACTAAATATATTACATGTTACTAGTTATTTACTGAAAACAAGACAGTAGCTTTCGAATACATTATTTTTTCGGAAGATACTCAATAATGTTTTTTTTTTTCTTTTTTTGAGAAAAGGGTTTAATCAAACATATCTCCATCGTTATGGTTTTTACTGAACTATTTAAAGATGGTCTAATTTAACCCAATTGGATATTGCACTTACAATTTGTATCAGAGCGGGCACTTAAGTTGTCGTGTGTAATTTTGAAGGTGAAAATGAACACGATTGTTTCAATGAAGAAGGCAATCATGTTGAACGCTCATTAGTATGATCATTGGAAGCCTCACATAAAACATATGATTCGAGGAATCAATGAAGATGCATGAACAGCTGTGGAGGTTGGTTGGGAGGAGCCTACCATAGTCACATGAGATAGGAAAAAGTCCAAGCCAAAAAAGGATTGGTCAGAGGCAAAGAGCAATGCATCAAAATTTAATGCAAAAGGCGTTATCCGTGATTTTTAGAGACGTTAAAGCATGATAGTTCCAGCTGATTCAGGGGAGTACATCAGCTTAAAGAGGCGTGGGAGATCCTTTAGAACTCGTTTTAAAGGAGATGAAAGTGTTAAGAGGACATGCTTGGATCATCTTGGGTCGTTGTTTGAGAATCTTAAGTGGTATATTGCAGATTTTATGGCAAGCTTTAGTGCTGGCGCATAAAATATTTGTACTTGGAAATAAGCACAAAGAGAAGAAACTGGTAAAGAAGTTACTACGTTGTCTTCCAACTAAATTTGCAGCCCACAAGGCGGTCTGGAAGATGACTACGAACACGGATGAGCTCAAGTTTGACAGCTTGTGGGTATGCTGAAGGCATAAGAGATGGAAACAAAAATAGTTCAGTGTTTATGTCAAGTGGTGCATCAGAAATCTAGCACTTGTAGCTGACAAAGATACTCATAGACTTCAGAAGATTGAAAATATCGTTGGTATGTTGGCTAAGAAGTTTGGTAAGACGATGGGACCCCTATGGTGGGAGGAATCAATATGGTCGCCAGGGAGGTGATCATGGAAATGGCAGAAGAAGAGAAGGTCTCAAGTGCTATGAGTGTGACGGCGTTGGTCATACAAGGCTGACTGTCCTGTAGCACAACGAAGGGAACATAAGTGCCATGAGTGTAGATATATTGGACACACACGAAGTGAATGTCAAAACTCAAAGAAGGGAAAAGGTAAATCATTACAGTCGTTTGATGATTCAAAGTCAGATGATGAAGGAAAAGTGATGAAGAATCTTTTTGCATTTGGTGCATGCAAGGAGGAATCCAATGGGTCCTCATATTCAGATGTTGATACAAATTTTGAGGATTATCACGTGTTTCTTAAAAAGTGGTTGAATCTCAAGAATGAAAATCTAATATTGCAACACATCTTGTTCAGAGTCGTAAGTACAATGTGTCTCAGAAGCAAAGTGAGCTGGTTGAAGAACTTGCGGCTTTAAAAGAGAAGCATGAGTCTCTTGAAGTGGAGGTCAACAAGCTAAGAGAAGTTGCTACTAGTGAACAAGAGAGAGAGCAAGGAAGCTGATACGTGAGTTGTTTCAGAATCGCAAACATATCAGTATACTCAATAGTGGATCCAAGGAGTTGGATAAGATACTCTCAATGGGACAACCAGCCAGGCTAATTGGGGACTGGGATACGAGGAAATGAGAGTACTAACATGTGTATAAACCTATTTATTGCCGGTTTTAGCCATGTTATAGGCTCTATTTAGGGTCTATTATGTTTGTCTAGGCTATGTTTAAGGTCTTTACAGGTCCAAGTACGTTTTGGAGATATATGGATATACTTGGAGCTTTTTGGAGCATTTAGAGGAGAATAATCCAATTATTGAGAGAGTCAAAGTACAGAACTACCTCGATCGACGACACTATCTTGACATCGACCGATGTTACATGACCAAGGTCGATCGATGCTGACCACTGGCCATCGAGCGATGACCAATTCACAGACAACTGATTTCAAGCCCAAGTTAGAGACATGACACAAGATTACAAGTTTACCATTGAACGAATTTTGACCTAGATTTTAGGTTTATATTTATGCTTTATGTATGACACCAAAAAGAGACGTGCGCATACATACGGAGACGTACGGTGCTAGGTTCTTTAGTATTCAATTTAGGGAGAAGATTATAAACTCATTAGGAGATTCGCATTGAAACCCTAATTTTTATCTATGCATTATATTCAGATTATCATTCTTACTTTGATTATGTCTGAGTAGTTATCAACTAGATTTAGGTTTGAATGATAGCAATCATGGATTAGCCCAAAAGTAGGATGCTAAGGTTAAGTTAATATCCATCAATTGAGTTGTGTTTAATGCTTGCATTCTAGAGTAGCTACCTAGGATCTCGAAAGTAGGACATGGACGACTACGAGAGTAGATTCTGTCAGGAATAGACTCCATTGACTAGGTTGTTAGACGCATGAGAGAGCTGGTCTAATTAGCTTGGTGAACATATCAAATCTCGTTCACACTTCCTTCTGATTTCACCGTCGATCGACACCAGACCTTAGCTGTCGATCAATGGTTTTTCCTTTTGCTCGCATACGAGATCTAACATATGAGAACAAGAGAGAGAGCAGGAAGCTGATACGTGAGTTGTTTCAGAATCGCAAACATATCAGTATACTCAATAGTGGATCCAAGGAGTTGGATAAGATACTCTCAATGGGACAACCAGCCAGGCTAATTGGGGACTGGGATACCGAGGAAATGAGAGTACTAACATGTGATATAACCTATTTATTACCGGTTTTAGACCATGTTTATAGGGTCTATTTAGGGTCTATTATGTGTGTCTAGGCTATGTTTAAGGTCTTTACAGGTCCAGTACGTTTTGGAGATATATGGATATACTTGGAGCTTTTGGAGCATTTAGAGGAGAATAATCCAATTATTGAGAGAGTCAAAGTACAAAAACTGCCGTCGATCGACGACACTATCTTGACATCGACCGATTGTTACATGACCAAGGTCGATCGATGCTGACCACTAGCCATCGAGCGATGACCAATTCCACAGACAACTGATTTCAAGCCCAAGTTAGAGACATGACACAAGATTACAAGTTTACCATTGAAGAATTTTGACCTAGATTTTACGGTTTTATATTTATGCTTTATGTATGACACAGAAAGAGACGTGCGCATACATACGGAGACGTACGGTGCTAGGTTCTTTAGTATTCAATTTAGGGAGAAGATTATAACTCCTTAGGGAGATTCGCATTGAAACCCTAATTTTTTTATCTATGCATTATATTCAGATTATCATTCTTACTTTGATTATGTCTGAGTAGTTATCAACTAGATTTAGGTTTGAATGATAGCAATCATGGATTAGCCCAAAAGTAGGATGCTAGGTTAAGTTAATATCCATCAATTGAGTTGTGTTTAATGCTTGCATTCTAGAGTAGCTACCTAGGATCTCGAAAGTAGGACATGGACGACTACGAGAGTAGATTCTGTGCAGGAAAAGACTCCATTGAACTAGGTTGTTAGATGCAACTTTAATGTAATTCATTAAGTGAAACTCTAGATCTAACATATTTACATTTACATCTAGTTACTTTAGTAGCATATTTCCATATTTACATTATTTCTATATTTACTTTATTAGCATATTTTATTAGCATATTTCCATATTGCATATTCCATACTTGTTGCCAATATATATAATCATCTAGCTTAACCTTTAGGAATAAAAAATCTATTGTGTGCCATTATTCTCTGTGGATTCCCTCCTTAAGTATTACAGCTTGATTTATCTTGACAAGAGTACTGTTTTGTGTGTTAGGATTAAGAGTTAATTTGATAGTTAACTGTTTAGGATATTTATAGGCTGCTAGAATAGCAAAATCACCACATGTCAAATTTGGCGCCGTTGCCGGAGAACATTGATCACCATTAGATTTAATTTATAGGGTTTAGTCTAGCTTTGTTTTATTTTCAAGTTACTGATTTTTCTTTTCTTTTGTCTTTGAGGTACATGCAAAGAGTACCAGGAGCAATAAAGAAAAAGAATTACTTCTCAGACCCGCAGAAACTCGAACGTATGATCCGAAAGAAAGACGACAAGCATCCATCAACGGCATACATTCAGCATCGACCGACACTTCTTTTTGGATAACATCGACCAACATCAGACCCTCTAGCATCGACCGAGACTGATCACTTAGTAGCGCTCGATAGCATCTCACAGGCATCGATCGACGACAACAGGACGAGTTCAGATGGTTGGGCCTATAATTAGGTTCAGAATGAGAATGAAGACTTTCATGACCTCTATAGTCATCTGCGTAATGCAGCATATCAAGGGATAAACAATCAAGGGGCTATAATCCCTGAAGCAGAAGCAGACGCTGCAATAGCTCAACCTGAAGCTAACGCCCAAGCTTCCAATGAACGTTGGCTGACTACAACCGTCCAAACCAGTTCTACGCCAACAGATCCGCCATTCGTCCTCCAAATTTTCAGAGAAACGATTTTGAGATCAAGCCCGCTTTCTTCAGACTTGTAGCGTAGACACCTCACCATGGGTTGCGACATGAGCACACTATGAATCATCTGGAGAGATTTGAGGATCTAGTGACTGCTATAAAAGCCAATGGAGTCCCTGAGGACTATCTTTTCTGTAAGCTCTTCAAGTACTCACTTGCTGGAGAAACTTCGTATTGGCTTAAGCAACTACCACCAGGATCCCTGACATCCTCGAATGACATCAAAAACGCTTTCTTGCGTAACTTCTTTGATGATGCAAGAGCAGATGATTTGAGAAGCAAGATTGCTACTCTTTCACAAGAACCTTCAGAATCTTTCAGAAACTCGTGGATCAGATTCAAGTCATACCAAAGAGACTGTCCACATCATGGTTTCAACAAAGTGCAGCTTCGTAGCACTTTCTTCAGAGGTATTGGATTACAATATCAAATGGATTTAGACACAAATAGTGAAGGAAACTTCAGCACCAGAAGCTCTGAAGAAGCTACAAGATTTATTGAAAATCTGTCATCCCGTAGTAGCACCAAAAACACCGATTTTGAGAGAAGGAAATCAGCTCCAACTGAGAGAAAGGATCAGATTGAAGAGGTCAGGGCAAAACTGGATAGTGTTCAGAGCTTTTTCAAGAAGCAGGTTACTTTTGCGAATGTGGAAGCAATTGAATATGGAGAAGATGAGATTGATGAAGAAGATGTAAACTACATTTGTGGAATGGTTTCCAGAGACAAGGGAATTCATGCTTCAACATGAACTCCTATGGCACTGGTCAAAGGAGGAACTTTAATCAGAATTTACAGCGAAGGTCCTTCAACAACAACATGACTTATGGATCTACCTACTACCAAATCCTCCTCCAAAAAGTCACGAAAGTAAGATTGAAGCGATGGTTGACAGAGTTTTAGAGGGAAACAGAAGATGACTATGGATTTCAATGGGAAGATAGATGGTTTGTACCTCAACCTCAATACCAAGTTCGAAAACCTCAGCACTAATGTGAAGAAATTAGAGAATCAAATGATGCAAACAAGTGAGACCATTAAGAAGCATGAGAGTTTAATTAAGAAGAAAATCAAGGCTGGGAACGATACCACGTCAATGCATTTATTGATGATGATTTCTCGCAGGAAGTCAAGAGAGAGGAGCCCCAAGATAGCGATTTTTGTGTGAAAAAATTGTTTCACTCGGCAATTCTAATTCACATCGATCGACGGTGAAACCTACAGACTTAGTGGATTCGTACGAATCGACTAACATCGATTGACACCATTTTCGTGACATTGATCGACATAATGACAGAAGAATCAGTCGATAGTACACACTTAGCATCGATCTAGAGGAGAGAAACCCAGTTCGACTACGGAACCTAAACGCGAGCTTGATTGTACGTCCGACTGTGACAATTTCAGAATAGAATACAAACACATCTAAAGCTATGGATACTGATAGAGAAGATGAGGGACACTCAAAGAGGAGACAAAATATCCCCAAAAATCAACGAAGAGAAGCCAATGAAAGGAGATAGATAGCTTTGCTTAAAATAGTTTTTAAAAATTCCTTTAGATACTTCTTTTGATGAGGCTTATTATACTCAGAGATATGATGATATAGAGATAATGTTCAATCACCTCAGAGTGAAGATTGAAGCAGAAGACTTGTCTGAAGAAGAAAAAGTGATCCTGGAAAATTCATGGTTCCATGCTTCATCAACGGAAACAAATACACCAACGCCCTTTATGACACTGGATCTTCAGTAAGCATTATGCCAAAGTCAATGGCAGAGGAGCTGAACCTGAAAGTGGAACCTTCCAACGATTCTTTTACATTCGTAGTTCTGCTCAAGAGTGAACTCAGGAGGGCTGGTAAAAGATGTTCCAGTGCAGATCAAACAATACATTAGTTCCAACAGACTTTCATGTGATGGACACCGGGATAGATTGTAACTCTTCTCTACTACTTGGAAGAGCATTCATGGCTACTGTGGGAGCCATATGCGATATGAAGTTAAGCAGGTTGTATCTTATCTCTGATTGATCAAAATATTTTTTATGAACCTGTCGAGAATAAGAACAGGCTACCTGATCGAATTGTGCAATGATGCATAGCTTGTGGCCACTTGTTTCTGCAATTACGAGTTTGGAGAGGAATCAGAAGAAAGAGAATCGAACGACACCCAAAAACTACCCATCGATCGACAGCCATACAGTTCAACAATCTATCGACACTCAAACATCCAAACACGCCCACACTTACCATTGCGATTTCAGTTACAAACATAGCCTACCTCGAGTACGACGAAGACTACAGAGATGGAGAACAATGAATACCAAGGGATTGCTAGGGAAAAGGCTGCAGTTTTTCAATGTTTCCCATCAACCTGGGAAATCGACATCGTTCGACGGGCACCATACACCATCGATCGATACTGAGAATGAAGCATAAAACGGAACGAGATTCGACTGCAAAACAAGAAAGGGAGTATGGTTATTTACAACCAGATGAGTTTCGGTCTTATGCGAGATCAGGATAGTCATGCAAGAGCTATGGATGGCAGAATTAAACATGTCACGAAAGAAGATGTGGTAGATATACCTGCAATGGCTAATGGAGTTGGAAATCTTTTCACCAACCAGTCTGATTATCGAGCATCGATCGAACGGTCTGCATACACCATTGATCGACACCAATCCGGGCAAACCAAGATTATGGGAAAGATTACGAAAAACACGATGCAGCTTACAGAAAGGAAGAACTTATTAAAACTCGCAGCCTGGCACTGGAAGAAAGGATGGATGGGTAATGAACGGTGAGAGTGGGAAATCCAGCATCAATCCTCAACATATCTTGGCCATCAAACAACATCAAACGAAGACCAAAACAATTACTTGGAGCAAAAGATACATGAAATGGTTATCTCAGACCAGACGAGTTTGGAATTTTCAGAGATACTGAAGGACTTGCACGAGATCTTTATAGGAGAAATTCTCAATCTACCTAAGGAAGATGTAGCAGACGCCCTTGTTTATGGCTATTGGATCAGAAAGTTTATATGGACAACAACAACATCCATCGATCGACTCTCAGGTACCACATCGATCGACATCAAGGAGCAGAATCATGAGACTATCTGATACCAAACATCGATCGACAACAAGAAGCATGCATCAATTGATACCACCATTCCAGAAGTCCACGAGTTTTGTACATTTAACCCATTTACTTCAAAAAATCTGGGACCCGGTCAGTTGGATAAATCCCCTACTAATAGACAGTCGGGTAAAGTATGGAAAGAGAGCTTTTGATTCTGATGGCAGAAGGATTTTCTTTTGGGAAAAGCAAGATGAGTATGGCATCTATAAAGATGAAATGGTAATGCACGCGCTATAGACGAAAAGAATTATGAATGTGCAAGAGGAAGATATCAGGGTAGTTCTAGAGAGAGCTACTATGTTTGGACTACAGCTACAATGTTTACCTGAACAAGCAAGAAAAGAATCGCTATGTCAGGAAGAAGCAATAAACATATAGCAGAGATTGACGATCTTGTGAATGAGATCTACAATAACTCAAGAGATGTCATTAAAAGATTTCTACAGGAAGCTTGATGATGTCTACTATCCTATAGAAAAGTGCCTCAATGGTCTGACTACATGCATGGATAAGATGCATCAAGATTTGGATACTGTTTAACGATAACATGCGAGTGGACCAGATAAAGTGACATCGATCGACAACATCATTACGGCCATCGATCGATACTGATTTTTACAGACAGAAAACCGCATCTGAAAATCAATTGGAAGACATGTTCAGTGAGATTGCTTTTTCTCAGAGCCTAATGAAGGAAGATATTTCTCAGAAATTAGAGGATATATCAGAGACTACAGCTGCCATAATTAGAATGATACAGTGTATTATTGAGAATCTAGAAAGGAGAATGCATTCAGTGGAGATTACTAAGGAGATCATAAAGAATGAGAAAGCCAGAGGAGATGAAGCAATGAGAAGATTCATTGGTACATGGTTTCTAAACACTTGATTTCCAAATGCCGACCGACCTCAATTCTAGTCAAAAAGTTCAAAAACATTGAGATTAAGACTATAACCAAGAGCTGAGTGGGAAGGCAACCCACTGTTTAATAATTTTTTTACTTATACTACTATTTATTTTTGAGTTTTATTTTATTTAACATGATATATTCTACTACCAACGATTGACACCATAGAGGCACCATCGGTTGACGCTGATCGCGACCATCGATCGACCAAACCTTCCTACCATCGACTCGAACAGAGGGAGGTAATCGAGTTCTATACTTAAGTTATTTACTTATGATTTGATTTTTTTCCTAACCAATCCGGGGGGATTACACTGTTAATTTAAGTCTTGGGGGGGGGGGGGAGGTCGCTAACGTTATTTTTATGTTTGAGAATATAAGTATGTACTTTTACTCTTGGCATGACACCCCTTGTTATTATGTTGTGTGTTTGCGAACCATATAATATATAAGATAAATAAAGCGATGTTTTGTATAACGACTTGTTGTTTCTGATATTAGCTTGTTCCAAGCTAACACAACGTCAGATTCAAGTACGGGTTGAGAAGCTTAGGCTTTAATCTGATGGGACGTGTAAGTGGTCGGACTGGCCTAGTCACGAATTGCATTCTTTGTGACTTGCGCCGTTTCGTTCCTAAGCCGTCATGTAAGTACCTTCTGAACCTTGGTAGACAGTTGGTCCATCGGTCATGTTCTTGTTTGAATTGTTGGCCGGTGGTTCGACTATACCAAGAATGGTTTGGGGGTGTTACATACACTAAGTAAATCCTAAACTCTAAACCCTAAATAATTACCCAAACCCCAAATAATTAACCTTAAACCCTAAACGCCTAAATAATAAGTCAGCCGTCAAATAATAATAACTCAGCGTAAAGTGGATCTTAGTTTTAATGTTTCGTATTCTGGGCGGGAATGTGTCTAAACCCTAAACCTATCATAATGTTCTGTATTCTCGCGTCCTTTCTTGGTTCTATATTTGTCTATATATATATTTCCCTTTTACGTATTTCAAAATTAGTCGAGTCCTTCTAAACCAGCCGTAATTAACCTTATCTGTAACTTAGCCTGAAAAGTAATTTAAATCGGCGACATTTAATATTTTGGACAGATTTAAATCAAGACGTTACATATTTACAAATTAGTCGAGTCCTTCTAAAACCCAGCGGTAATTTACCCTCGTCATAAACAAAAAATAATCAAAATCCGTAACTCAGTCATAAACATAACTTACCTGATATAACCTATTTATTACCAGTTTAGGCCATGTTATAGGCTCTATTTAGGGTCTATTATGTGTGTTTAGGCTATGTTTTAAGGTCTTACAGGTCCATGTACGTTTTGGAGATATATGGAGATAGTTGGAGCTTCTGGAGCATGTAGAGGAGAATAATCCGTAGCTGAATATTGAGAGAGTCGAAGTACAAGACTGCCGTCGATCGACGGCACTATCTTTGACATCGACCGATGTTACATGACCAACGATCGATCGATGCTGACTACTTGCCATCGATCAATTGACCAATTCGCAGATAGCTGATTTCAAGCTCAAGTTAGAGACAAGACACAAAATTACAAGTTTATCCGTAGATGAGTTTTGACCTAGATTTTAAGGTTTTATATTGTACTTTATGTATGATGGGAAGAAAAAGGGCAGACGTACGGTGCTAGGTTCTTTAGTATTCTATTTAGGGAGAAGATTCATAACTCCTTAGGGATATTTGTATTGGAACCCCAATGTTTATCTATGCATATATTCATATTATTATTCTTACTTTGATTATGTTTGAGTAGTTATCAACTAATTTAGGGTTGAATGATAGGAATCATGAAAAAGCCCAAAAGTATGATTGCTAGGTTAAGTTAATATCCATCAATTGAGTTGTGCTTAATGCTTGCATTCTAGAGTAGCTAACTAGATCTCAAAAGTAGGACATGGACGACTACGAGAGTAGGTTTTGTGCCATAATAGACTCCATTGAACTAGATTGTTAGGCGCATGCGAGAGCTGGTCTAATTAGCTAGGTGAACATATCAATCTTGTTCACATTTCCTTTTGATTTTATCGTCGATCGGTACTAGGCCTTAGCCATCGATCGATGGTCTTTCCTTTTGCTCGCATACGAGAGTTAAAGTTAAAAGGGTCAAAATAGTTAATATTTGAGTTCTAGAATATTTACATATCCGTGCTTGTTATCTCTATAATTCATTAAGCTTGAAACACTAGATCTAGCATATTTACATTTACATCTAGTTATATTAGTAACATATTTCCATATTTACATTATAAGCATATTTCCATAATTACATTATTAGTGTTCAGCATCGATCGATCGTGGTCATGTAACATCGGTCGACGTCAAGATAGTGTCGTCGATCGACAGCAGTCTTGTACTTCGACTCTCTCATGATTAGCTACGGATTATTCTCCTCTAAATTCTCCAAAAGCTCCAAGTAACCTCCATATATCTCCAAAACGTACCTGGACCTGTAAAGACCTTAAAACATAGCCTAGACACACATAATATACCCTAAATAGAGTCTATAACATGGCCTAAAACTGGTAATAAATAGGCTAGATCAACTCCCTAGACTTAACCTTTTGCTTGTCCTCAAGCAAACAAGTCTGCGAAAGTGGTTTTGAAAAGCGAAGGCTCACATAATATCCAAGTATAACTGTCACCTTACTTTATTGTAGCCACATTATATCAAGTCAATCACAGAGAAACTTTATATACCATATCCTAGTATAGCAACCAAATCCATTCTACCCAACAGTTTAGCGAATACTAGCCTTACTCGCCCCTCTACTGATTTCATTTCTTTGCAAAAAATAAAAGTGCAGGATTTACCTTGGGAGTATCGATCGAATGATATATGGACTCTTACCTCTGCAAGTATCTTAACACACATGTATTGTCTCTGATTCCTTTCCTCTCTCTTCTCACTTCTTCTCAGTCAATGTCTCCCTTCTTTTGAGGGTATCATTTTATTTTTTTAATTGACTGAAATATTTGGATAGGATTCCATGAATCAAGCCCTAATGATTTTTGCCACCAGATCCTGTTCACATCTTTTTGACCTTTGTCTCTTCCTAGGATCATATGAATCAAGCTTTAATGGTTGTAGCCACCAAATCATATTCGACTTCTTTTTTAATCTAAAGGGGAGAGTGAGGGGAATCAGAAGCACACAAACTTTACGTTCTAGACTTGCAGAAGGAATGCGATCCAGTGTATACCAAATCCCAAAGCAAGCAAATAATATCATGATTAGTGTAGGAAATCAGCTTCGGTTCCTTCAAACTTTCTAAGCAAGTGTGATATAGTGGCAGAATGATCTACTTTGGTATCTCTAGTAATCTCTGCAAACAATCTTCTAAGAATGATGCTAAAGTGTGGTTAGTCAATAATAAATCTTGATCATAGTCCTCTTCTTGACTTGATACAACTTTTTGAAAAACTTATATATATATAGTAAATAAAACTCAAAAACAATAAAATAGCATTAGCGAACCTCCCTAGACTTAAATTACACTGTCCCTAGTGTAATCCGCCCCGGATTGGTTAGAAAAAAATCAAATCATAAGTAAATAGCTTAAGTATAGAACTCGATACCTCTCTCTATAAGAGAGTTTTGATCGATGGTAGGCGGTGTGGTCGATCGATGATCGCGATCCATTGTCGATCGATGGTGCCTTTATGGTGTCGATCGATGGTAGTATGAGTAATCTGTAAAAATAAAATAAAACTCGAAAATAAATAGTATTTTAAGTGAAAACTAAGTAAAAACTTACTAAACAGTGGGTTGCCTCCAACTCAGCGCTTGGTTATAGTCTTAAGCTCGACGTTTTGAAAATTTTGACTAGAATGGGAGGTGGATCAACACTTGGGAAACAAGTGTACATCTTCTTTGTTCTTTTGAAACCATGTACCAACGACGCTTCTCATTGCTTCATCTCCTCTGGCTTTCTCATTCTTTATGATCTCCTTAGTAACATCCATTGAATGCATTCTCCTTTGTTGATTCTCAATATTGCGCTGTAGCATTCTAAGTCTAGCAGTTGTAGTCTCTGCATATATCCTCCAATTTATGAGAAATATCTTCCTTCATCAGCCTTTGAGAAAAAGCAATCTCATTAAACCTGTCTTCTAATTGTTTTTCTGCTGCGTATTTCTGTCTGTCGAAATCAGTCTCGATCAATGGCGTAATGCTGTCGTCGATCGATGTCACTTTATCTGGTCCACTCGCATGCTGTCTCTAAACAGTATCAAAATCTTGCTGCATCTTATCCATGCATGTAGTCAAACCAGTGAGGCACTTGTCTATAGGATAGTAGACATCATCGAGGCTCCTATAGAAATCTTCTAATGACATTTCTTGAGTGCTGTAGATCTCATTAACAAGATCGTCAATCTCTGCTCTGCTGTATGTTTCTTGCTTCTGCTGGACATAGCGATCTTTGCTACATGTTCAGGTAAACATATTTAGTTGTACTCAAACATAGTACCTCTCTCAAGAACTACCCTGATATCTTTCTCTTTCCATACTCTACGCGACCATCTATCAGTAGGGAATTTATCCAACCGATCGGTCCTGGAGTTTCTGAAGTAAAGGGGTTAGATGTACATAACTCGTGGACTCCTGTAATGGTGGTATCGATCGATGCATGCTTCTTGTTGTCGATAGATGTTTGATATCGGATAGGATCGTGCTTCTGCTCCTTGATGTCGATCGATGCTGGTACCGGGAGCGTTGATCGATGGCTGTTTCTGCTGTAAAAATAAATCTCCTGATCAATTAGCCATAACAAGGGCGTATGCTACATCTTCCTTAGGTAGATCGAGAATTCTCGGCGTAAAGATCTCGTGCACGTCCTTCTGTATCTCTAAAATTTCCAAACTCATCTGGTCTGAGATAACCATCTTCTGTATCTTATGCTCCAAGTAATTGTTCTTATTTTTGTTTGATGTCGTTTGATGGCCAAGATATGCCGATTATTGATGCTGGATTGTCCACTCTCGCGTTCTTACCCAACCAACTTCTTCCACTGCCAGGCTACGAGATTCAATAAGTTCTTCTTCTCTGTAAGCTGCATCGTGTTCTTTGTAATCTCTCCCGTAACCTTGGTATGCCGATTGGTGTCGATCGATGGTATATGTGGACCACCGATCAATGCTCGATAATCAAACTGGTGGACGAAAAAGGTTTCCAGCTCCATTAGACATTGCAAGTATATCTGCCACATCTTCCTTCGTGACATGTAGAATCCTGCCATCCATAGCTCTTGCATAACCATATGGATCTCGCATAATACCGAATTCATCTGGTTGTAAATAACCATATTCCCTTTCGCGTTCTGCAGTCGAATCTCTTTTGGTTTCTGCTTCATTCTCAGTATCGATCGATGGTGTATGGTGGCCGTCAATCGATGTCGATTTCCCAGGTTGATGGGAAACATGAAAAACTCCAGCCTCTTCCATAGCAATCCCTTGGCATTCAATTGTTTCTTCGTCTTTGTATTGTTTGTCGTACTCGAGGTAGGCTGTGTTGTAACTGAAATCGCCATGGTAGGTGTGAGCTTGTTCGGATGTTTGAGTGTCGATCGATGTGATAGGGTAGGTGTCGATCGATTGTTGAACTGTACGACTGTCGATCGATGGGTTGGGTTGGGAGTCGATCGATGCTCCTTCTTCTGATTCCTCACTGAACTTATAATTTCAGAAACATGTGGCCACAAGCTCTGCATCATTGCATAATTCGAACAGGGTAGCTTTGTTCTTATTCTTGACAGGTTCATAAAAATTATTTTGATCAATCAGAGATAGATACAACCTGTTTAACTTCATATCACATATGCTCCCACAGTATCCATGAATGCTCTCCCAAGTAGTAGAGAAGAGTTCCAGTCTATACTGATGTCCATCACATGAAAGTCTGTTGGAACTAAGATATTGTTGATCTACACTGGAACTTCTTTTACCATCCCTCCTGAGTTCACTCTTGAGCAGTCTACGAATGTAAAAGAACTGTTTGAGGGTTCCACTTTCAGATTCAACTCCTCTGCCATAGACTTTGGCATAATGCTCATTGAAGATCCAGTGTCACAAAGGGCGTTGGGATATTTGTTTCCTTTGATGAAGCATGGAACCGCAAATTTTCCAGGAACACTTTTCTTCTTCAGACATGTCCTCTGCTTCATCTTCTCTCTGAGGTGATTGAACATTATCTCTATATCATCATCTGTCTCCCTTGTTTCCATGAAAAACATCCACAATCTGTGAGTATAATAAGCCTCATCAAAAGAAATATCTAGAGGAATTTCAAAAACTCTTTTAGTATAGCTATATATCTCCTTTTCATTGGTTTCTATGCGTTGATGTTTGGGGATATTTTGTCTCCTTTTTGAGTGTCCTTCATCTTCTCTATCAGTATCATAGCTCAGATGTGTCTGTATTTTGTTCTGAAACTGTCACGGTCGGACGTACAATCAAACTTACATTGAGGTTCGGTAGTTGAACTGGGTTTCTCTCCTGTCGATCGATGCTAAGTGTGTAATGTCGATCAATTCTTCTGTCACTCTGTCGATCGATATCACGAGAACAGTGTCGTTCGATGTTGGTCAATTCAATCGAAGCCACTGATTCTGTAGGTTTCACCATCGATCGATTCTCTCTGGTTGGTGTCGATCAATGCATTAACGTGGTGTCTTTGCCCACCCTCGATTTTCTCCTTAATCAAGCTTTCATGCTTCTTAATGGTCTCACTTGTTTTCATCACTTGATTCTCTAATTTCTTTCACATGAGTGTTGAGGTTTTCAAACTTGGTATTTAGGTTGAGGTACATACCATCTATCTTTCCATTAAAATCCCACAGTCTTCTTTTGCTTTCCCTCTAAAACTCTGTCAACCATTGCTTCAATCTTGCTTTTCTGACTTTCTAGAGGAGGATTCTGGAAGTAGGTAGATCCATAAGTCATGTTGTTGTTGAAGGGACTTCGATGTGAGTTCTGATTAAAGTTACTCCTTTGACCAGTGCCATAGGATTTCTTGTTGAAGGCTGGATTCCCTTCTCTCTGGAAACCATTCCCATCAATGTAGTATACATCTTCTTCATCAATCTCATCTTCTCCAGACTCAGTTGCTTCCACGTCTGCAAAAGTAACCTGCTTCTTGAAAAATCTCCGAACACTATCCAATTTTGCCTTGACCTCTTCAGTCTGCTCATTGCTCACAGCTGGAGCTGAATTCCTTCTCTTAAAATCGGTGTTCTTGGTGCTACTGCTAGATGCCAGATTTTCAATCAATCTTGTAGCTTCTTTAAGGCTTATGGTGCTAAAATTTCCCTCTTTAGTTGTGTCTAACGCCATCTGTGTTGTAGTCCAATACCTCCGAAGAAAGTACTAAGAAGTTGTACTTCGTTGAACCCATGATGTGGACAGTCTCTCTAGTATAACTTGAATCTGATCCACGAGTTTCTAAAAGACTATGAAGGTTCTTGTGAAAAATTAGCAATCTTGCTCCTCAGATCTCCTGCTCTTGCGTCATCAAAGAAGTTATGCAATAAAGCATTTTTGATGCCAGTCTAGGATGTCAAGGATCCTGGTAGTAGTTTCGTAAGCCAATATGAAGCTTCTCCAGCAAGTTAGTGCTTAAGGAGCTTACAGAAAGATAGTCCTCAGGGACTTAATTGGCTTTAATAACAGTCACTAGATCCTCAAATCGCTCCAGATGATCCATAGGGTTCTCATGTCCTAACCCATGGTAAGGTGTCTGCACTACAGTCCGAAGAAAGCAGGCTTGATCTCATAATTGTTTCTCTGAAAAGCTGGAGGATGAATAGCAGATCTGTTGGCGTAGAACTGGTCTGAACGGTTGTAGTCAGCCAGCGTCCTCAGAGCAGCTTGGGCGTTAGCTTCAGGTTGAGCTATTGCAGCGTCTACATCTGCTTCTGCTTCTGTATCAGGGATTACAGCCCCTGATTGTCTATCTTTTGACCTGCCTGCATTACGTAGATGACAGTCCAGGTCATGCAAGTCTCCAATCTCATTTTGAGCAACTATTATAGCCGCAACCATATGAACTCGTCTGCTGTCATCGATTGATGCGGGTGAGATGTTGTCGATTGATGCTATGTGATCAATGTCGATTGATGCTAGAGTTTCTGATTCCGGTCTATGTTATCCGTCAAGAAGTGTCAGTCGACATTGAGTGTATGCCGTTGATTGATGCTTGTCGTCTTTCTTTGCGGATCGTCCGTTCGAGTTTCTGCGGGTCTGAAAATAGTAATTCTTGTCCTTTATTGCTCTTGGTACTCTTTGTATGCACCTGAAAGACAAAAGAAATGAAAAATCAGTAACTTGAAAGAAAAACAAACCTAGACTAAACCCTAGAAATTAAATCTAATGGCGATTAATGTTCCCCGGCAACGGCGCCATATTTGACATTTTTGTGTTTATTGTTCTAGCAGGGTATAAATATCCTAAACAATTAACTATCAAATTAACCCTTAATCCTAACACACAAAATAATACTCTTGCCAATAGAGATCAGGTGTAGTACATAGGGATCGAATCCACAGAAAACAATGGCACACAATAGATTTCTTATTTCTAAAGGTTAATCTAGGTGATTGTATATATTGGTAACAAGTAATCAGTCTAAGGAAATAGTCCTTATTGGAATGTGTAGATGCAATATAAAAATATGATAATAATATAAATATGGAATTATGCTAATAATGTAATTATAGAAATATGCTACTAAATTAACTAGATGCAAATGTAAACATGCTAGATTTAGGGTTTCAAGCTGAGTGAATAATAGGAAATAAGAAGCACGAATATGTAAATATTCTAGAACTCAAATATTAACTATTGCGACTCTTTTAACTCCAAATCTCGTATGCGAGCAAAAGGAAAGACCATCGATTGAAGGCCTTACGACTAAGGCATGATGTCGATCGACGGTGAAATCAGAAGGAAGTGTGAGCGAGATTTGATATGTTCACCAAGCTAATTAGACCAGCTCTCGCATGCGCCTAACAACCTAGTTCAATGTAGTCTATTCTGGCACATAACCTACTCTCATAGTCGTCCCATGTTCTACTTTCGAGATCCTAGTTATCTACCCTAGAATGCAAGTATTAAGAACAACTCAATTAATGGATATTAACGTAACCTAACAATCCTACTTTTGTGCTAATTCATGATTGCTATCATTCAACCCTAAATCTAGTTGATAACTACTCAGACATAATCAAAGTAAGAATAATAATCTGAATATAATGCATAGATAAAATACTGGGGTTCTAATACAAATCTCCCTAAGGAGTTATGAATCTTCTCCCCTAATAGAATACTAAAACTCTAGAACCTAGCACCGTACGTCTCCATACGTCTCTCTCTCTTTTGTCATACATAAGGTATATATAAAACCCTAAAATCTATGTCAAAACTCGTCCAGGGGTAATCTTGTAATCTTGTGTCTGGTCTCTAACTTGGGCTTGAAATCAGCTGTCTGCGAATTGGTCATCGATCGATGGCAAGTGTTCAGCATCGATCAATATTGGTCATGTAACATCGGTCGACGTCAATCGTCGATCGACGACAGTCTTGTACTTCGACTCTTCAATGATCATCTACAGATTATTCTCCTTTAAATGCTTCAAAAGCTCCAAGTATCTCCATATATATCCAAAACGTACGTGGACCTGTAAAGACCTTAAAACATAGCCTAGACACACATAATAGACCCTATAACATGGCCTAAAACTGGTAATAAAATGGCTATATCAGTAGTAGTTCACACTGACAGCGCATCATTGAAATACTTAATGAACAAAAAGGACGCTAAGCCGAGACTTTTACGGTGGATTCTCCTTCTCCAAGAATTCGACATAGAAGTTAAAGATAAGAAGGGAGTAGAAAATGGAGTCGCAGATCACTTATCACGAATAAAAGTAGATGAAGAATCCCTATAAATGATTTCTTACCCATAGAGAATGTCTACTTAGCATAATCGACTTTCGTTGGTAGCGTCAGTTTGGCACATGAAGTGGAATCGATCAACTAGACACTTGTACCATCGAACGAATATAGCCATAAAGCATTGATCAATTTTTTCCTGACTCCGTCGATCGACGATGCATTTAAGAAGAACGATGAAATAATCATTCCAATAAATATCAACGTCAGCTGTAATCATTCGACTATAAATGATGACTCTCTCGGATAGACCTTGGTATGCAGATATAGTAAACTATCTTGCGGCCGAAGTAGAACCCGAAATCTTCAAGGGATATCATAAAAAGAACATTTTGAAAGAAATCTGGTAATATCACTGGGATGAACCTTATCTTTACAAACACTGTTCTAACGGCATATAAAGGACGATGTGTTGCCGAAAGCGAAACTCCAAATTTTTTATATCATTGTCAATCCGATTACGCTGAACATTTCACTAGTTTTAAGACAGTGTCAAAAATCCCACAAGAGGGCTTTTGGTGGCCGAGTATGTTTCGAGATGCTCAAGCCTACGTAGCGAAATGTGATCCCTGCCAAAGAAGAGGAAAAATAAGCAAGAGAAACGAGATGGAACAAAATTTACATACTTGAATTTGAAGTGTTTGATTGCTGGGACATCGATTTCATGGGCCCTTTCCCTTCTTCTCACAGAAATAAATACATACTGGTCGTTGTAGACTATGTATCTAAATGGGTGGAAGCAATAACAACTCCAAAAAATGATGCTGCCGTAGTCCTTAAACTCCAAAAAATGAGGCACCCACTTCATTAACAACGTCTCCGAAAAAATGCTCAAGAAACATGGAGTTCACCATCGAGTAGCTACACCCTATCATCCTCAGACCAGCGGACAAGTGGAAGTATCCAACCGTCAGATCAAAGAAATCATAGAAAAGATGGTAGGATCAACCCGTAAAGATTGGTCTTTGAAGTTAGATGATGCACTTTGGGCATACCGAACAGCGTTTAAAACACCATTAGGAACTACCCCATTCAACTTAATCTATGGAAAATCCTGCCATCTCCCTGTAGAGCTGGGGCATAAAGTCGAATGGGCCATAAAAAAGATAAACTTTGATGCTAAATCCACAACAGAAAAGAGATTAATTCAATTAAATGAGCTCGACGAAACCAGATATCGCGCCTACGAAAACTCAAATTTGTACAAGGAGAGAACGAAAGCCTATCACGACAAGAAAATTATTTCACGGTATTTCGAACCGAATGATCAAGTACTCCTGTACAACTCTCAGTTAACTCAACTTCCTGGAAAATTAAGTTCTCGTTGGTCCGGACCCTTCACCATCAAAGAAGTTACGCCTTACGGGACAATTATCCTGTTTGATCCTAAAGAAGAAGATTTCATGGTGAATGGGCAGCAAGTGAAACATTATTGAGCTAGAGCTGAAATTCCGCATACTCAGACCACACGTCTAGAGGTGCCTAACCCCGAATGATAAGCCCATTTTTCGTCAAGCTAATGACTTTAAACAAGCGCTGAGTGGGAGGCAACCCACTAATTTAATTATATATATATATATATATAAATAATAATAAAACATATAACAAAAAAGAACATATATAATAGCAATAATTAATTAATTAGTAACAAATATATTATAATTATCTATTATTTATGCAATTACAAATTTCTTAAGTAAATATGGAGTGCTTGACCAGACCATCGATCGACACCCCTATTGGACCATCAATTGACGGTCGTGTGTCGAGTAGGTTAACTCGACACGACCCCGATTCATAAGCCACTTTTCTCCATAACCGCCAAAACACAAACGAGTAGAACACTCGACTTCTCTCACAATTTTCGGCCGATTTTTCTCGTTTTATGATCCTATATCACTCGATTTTAACCCTTTATACCTGTTTGGTTCATTCAATCACTCAATCTTCAAGGTATGTTCTCCAAATCTCTTAGTTTAGGGAACTTTTAGGGTTTGAAGAAAAATCAAAGGTTTTGCGGTTTAACTCGAATTTAGAAGGAAATAGGGTGATGGAGTACTAGATTAGGAGTTATCTACTATGTTTGAACATGATTTGCACGATTTAAGTTCACTATTCTTGATTTCCTATTCGATAATCCGTGATGAACCATTGATCGATGCCCATGAGTCACCATCGATCGATGGCCATGAGGTTTTGTCGATCAATGACATGCGGTACCATCGATCGATAATTGTTCTTTTAATCTCGACATCGATTATGATTTGTGCCTTGTTTTATTAAATGCAGATGAAAGAAAGTAGAACAAAATTTTGGTACGAGGTCGGTAGCTCCAGTGCTCCACCACGGGGTCCCCCATGCGAGACCCTTGGCCAAAGAGGAGGAGGCTTTACTTGTGACATTCGAGGACTATCTCAACCCTCAAAATGTGGTGGCATCAAGGGACTGCACACATCGCCCCCTCAGAGAGGAGTGAGACGACTTTGACAGCCTCTAATACAACCTTGGCAGAGCGTTACCATCAAGCCCACCAAGTTCGCTGATAAGCAAACTCTAAAGAAGCAGGGGCTCTACACTGATATTCGACAGATGGTGCAGGATCTTGGATTGAGCACGATGGATACTAAGCCATATCCTTATACCCCGACCTGGTCCGATAGTGCATAGCCACAGCTCAGGTGCTCTACAAGAGCCCCAGGGTGAAGGTGGCACATGAGGCCACCATGACATTTCTCATCAGAGGCATCCGATACAGGATTCCCATCCCGCAGCTCTGTGAGATGCATGGCTTTGACATTGGCACCAACGCCTGTTCATTCGTTGCTTCCCTGGTTTTCCTCCCTTCTGGGGCCTCATCTGGACATGACACTTCAACTCCGGCTCAGCCGCTCAGACGGACGTCCGTCACCCTACTCTGCGCTACTTCCTGAAGGTCCTTTCCCACACCATGTTGTGCAAGATGGAACCTAACGAGGTTAGGGTTCAGGAGTTTACATTGCTGTACTATTCCGTCAAGGAATTAGTTGGGCTCGACGACGAGGTCTTTCCTCCACTTATGAGCGATCAAGCAGGTGAAATTGGGGGCTATATTTTCTGAGCACCTAGCGACTCTGAAGAACAAACCCTTCAAGGGTTATGGCATGAAGAGGGAGACGATAGGGGGCCTCTTGACACCCATCTTCAGATTTCTTGTTATTAGTATTGAGGGAGTTTCGGTGGAGAGAGAAATGCGCTTCATGGATGAGGGTCACCTGAAGAGGACCCTGTGGCTGAAGGAGGGACGCTTTTGGTCCTTTGTGGATGACGAGGGATCGTAGATGATAGAGCTTCTAGCGCGCGAGGTGACAGACTTCTCTGACGATCTACAGCGCCTCGCATTCCACCCAGCTGAGCGTCACCTCCACACGACACCCCTCAGAGTACGACGCAGAGGAGGCCTCCGACCAGCACACCCGGTCGCAGCAGCCGCAGCGGACGAGCCGGCACAGCCACCTCCACCTCTCCCAGCATTCCCTCAGATTCCAGAGATCCCCATACACGACCATGGTGCCTTCCAATGAGTCGTGGTGGACGCTCTTCGAGCGATATGGGCCAGGGTAGAGACGATGTCACGGTGCCAGTGCTTCAGCCGTCCCAGGACCAGAGCCAAATCACCATCAGCAGCAGCAGCAGCATGACCTGGATACATGAAACGAGGAGTAGTCTCTTCGATACTCCTTCGTCTTTATTTCATTTCACTTTCTGACTTAAACTCATATTTATTTTTCTTGTTGCATTTAGATTTAAGACTATCTATTTATTGTTGTTTGGATGTTTTCAACTTGTGTTTGAGTGTCTAACAGAGCTAACCCAAAGAGAGATGATCAGAATGGATAGTCGACACACACAATTCAACCTGCGCGCCTAGCATAGATCGATGCCTCCTTGTCACCATCGATCGATGGAAATTTAAATGAGAGTTATGAATTTTAAATTTATTTATATTAGTACTTATTTCAGTATTTCTTCTATTTTGAAGGTTTACCCGATAGTTCGAATACACCATCGATCGATACCATACGTTCACCATCGATCGACGATGATGGTTTACCATCGGTCAACGCTCACATACGTCAATCGATCAATACTCCTAACAGAGTTGGTATATTTGACTATCTCTAACACTGTTTCCTTATGATTTAATTTTTCCTAACCAATTCGAGATGGATTACAATGGGGACAGTGTAATTTAACTATGTGGAGGTTCGCTAGTGCTATCTATTTGTTTTTGAATTTTATTTCTATAATTATATAAGTCTTTCTATAAGTTTTTCAAAAACATTTATTGAGTCAAGAAGAGGACTATGATCAAGATTATTATTGACTAGCCACACTTTAGCATCATTCTTAGAAGGTTGTTTTCAGAGATTACTAGAGATACCAAAGTGGATTATCCTGCCACTATATCACACTTGCTTAGAAAGTTTGAAGGAACCAAAGCTGATTTCCAACACTAATCCTGACATTATTTACTTGCTTTGGGATTGGGTATACACTGGATCGGATTCCTTCTGAAAGTCTGGAAGGTAAAATTTTGTGTGCTTCTGATTCCCCTCTCTCTCCCCTTCAGATAAAAAAGAGTTGAACAAGATTTGGTGGCTACAACCATTTAAAGCTTGATTCATATAATCCTAGAAAGAGATAAAGGTCAAAAAAGAAGTGAACATGATCTTGTGGCAAAAAACATTAGGGCTTGATTCATGGAAGCCTATCCAAATATCTCATCCAATTAAAAAAAATAAAATGATACCCTCAAAAGAAGAGAGACATTGACTGAGAAGAAGTGAAAAGAGAGAGAGGAAAGGAATCAGAGAAGACTACCTGTGTGTTCAGATAATTGCAGAGGTAAGAGTCCATATATCCTTTGATTGATACTCCCAAGGTAAAGCCTGCACTTTTATTTATGCAAAGAAATAAATCAGTAGAGGGGCGAGTCACATTAGTATTCGCTAAGTTGTTGGTAGAATGGATTTGGTTGCTATACTTGGATAGGGTACATGAAGTTTCTTGGTGATTGACTTGATAGGATGTGGCTGTAATAAAGTAAGGTGACAGTTATACATAGACATTATGTGAGCTCCGCTTTTCAAAACCTCTCACACAAGCTTTGTTTGCTTGAGGACAAGCAAAATGTTAAGTCTGGGGGAGTTGATAAACCATGGATTTTAGTTATGATATATAGAATATATTGAAAGTATTTTATATGCATTTGGTATTGTTTTAGAGTATTTACAGGTCTAAGTACTTATTGGAAGCAATTGGAGCTTTTGTACTATTTTGGAGAATTAAGGATTGCTCAACGAAAACTCCAAGTCGGATCCAGATTTATGAATAGACCATCAATCAACGTCACACACTGTGTGGCGATCGACAGTCAAGTCGACATCAAGATTGGTGAAGGCTTGAGAAATTACAAGTTTTACCTAGAAGTTTCATTAATTGCACAAGTCACTGGCCAAAATTTAAATTATTTATTAGGATTTTCTATCTTTGTTTTAGGGAGAACCTAGAAGACCTATTGAGAGTTGTCTTCTAAGTTACACCAGAGTTTTAGAGTTTAGAGTTGAAAACAAATTGCTACATCTATTGGAGAGAAAGATCTGATCATTATTACAGAGAATATCTTGAATTTCTTATCTTTTTACTCAGTTTATTCTATGCATTTTATTCATAATATATTCATGCTCCTTATTGCTATGTTTGAGTAATTCTCTATTAGATTTAGGGTTATTCAATGGTAATAATGTATTTTTGATTTTATAGAATTGTTAGGGTAATCTTCTTGGTTCTTTGTTTATTTTGCCTCTTAATGCTAAGTTGAACTTGATCACCTCAATCTTAGAAATTAGGGTTCTGTAGCGCAAGCGAGAGCCTGGTTATAACGTGGAATCTATCTTAGACAATCTAAAATAACTAGGAACTAACGAGAGTTGAATTAGAAGTTTAGAGAACCTATCAAACCACGAAACCAGTGTTGTTTAGAATGAGCATCAATCGATGCCATTTTGTTGTCATCGATCGACGCTCAGTCGAGATGCGCGAGAGCGATGTCCTGAACCCTATGGTTTGAATTCTGAATGCTACTTAATAAACCTTAGCAATCTATTAGTCTGCATTATCTAAACCTACCTGAGAATTTTCCCTAAGTCTAATCTCTTAATTTAATTCTCACAAACTAAATCAATCTTGAAATCGCTTTTATTGTTATTGTTATAATTCATCTAGCTTTAATTCGAAAACAATAAGTATATTGTGCAATCCTAGAGTCTCTGTGGATTCAATCCCTAAGTACTACACTGAACCTCTTAATCGAGAGAGTAAAGTGGGAATATAGGGTTAATTTGAAAGTGAAATAAAATAAAAATAAACTCACATAATGGTCTTTGAAGGCAAGGAGGTGTTGTCAATTGATGCTTGATTATCCACTTTTGCGTTCATTGCCCAACCAGCTTCTTCCAGTGCTAGGCCGCGAGACTCAATTAGTTCTTTCCTCCTTATAATATGAATCGTATTCTTCGTAAGCTTCACCGTATCCTCGATATGCCTGATTGGTGTCGATTGATGGTGTATGGTGACCGCCGATCGATGCTCGATAGTCAGACTGTTGGCCGAAAAGATTCGCACCTCCATTAGCCTTCGCAAGTATATCCACCACATATTCTCTCTTGACATGCAAAATTCTGTCATACATAGTTCTTGTGTGACCGTCTGGATATCTCATAATACCAAACTCATCTGGTTGTAGATAACTATATTTCCTCTCGTGTTATGCTATTGAATCTAGTTCGGACTTTGAATTACAACCAGTATTGATCGATGGTGATTGGCTACCATCGATCAACGTCGATTACCCGAATTGATGGGAAACATGAAAAACACCAACCTCTTCCATAGTAATTCCTTGGTATTCGATTATTTCTTCTTCTCTGTAATCTTTGTCGTACACGAGGTAGGCTGCGGATGAAATCGAGATCTACAGGGAAAGTATCGATCGGTTCAGAATGGTGGGTGTTGATCGATAATGAGGCATGGTGTCGATCGATTGTTGAATTGCACGCTCGTTGATCGATGGTATTGGTTGGGTACCGATCGATGCTCCATCTTCTGACTCCTCATGGAACTCATAATCGCAGAAGCATGTGGCCACAAGCTCTACATCATCACATACTTCAATAAGAGTAGCTTTGCTCTTATTCTTGACAATTTCATATAAAAAAATTTGATCAATTAGAGATAAATACAACCTATTTAACTTCATATCACAGAGAGCTCCCACATTGGCCATGAATGCTCTCCCAAGTAGTAGTGAAGAGTTCCATTCTATCCTGATGTCCATACATTGGAAGTCTACTGGGACTAGGGTGTTGTTAATTTGCACTGGAACATCCTTTACCATCCCTCCTGAGTTCACTCTTGAGCAGTATACAGATGTGAAAGAATCATTGGAGGGTTCCACTTTCAGGTTTAGCTCCTCTGCCATAGTCCTTGGCATAATGCTCCCTGATGATCCAATATCACATAGGGCGTTGGGATATTCGTTTCCCTTGATGAAGCATGGAACCACAAACTTTCCAGGATCACTTTTCTTCCTCAAACAAGTCCTCTGCTTCATCTTCTCTCTGAGATTATTGAACATTATCTCTATATCATCATCTGTCTCCCTTGTTTCCCTGAAAAACATCCATAATCTGTGAGTACAATAAGCTTCATCAATAGAGGTATCTAGAGGAATTTTGAAAAATCTTTGGCAAAGGTATCCTTCTCTTTTTCATTGGCTTCTCTGCGTAGATGTTTGGGGATCTTTTGCTTCCTCTTGGAGAGTCCCTCATCTTCTCTATCAAGATCCATAGTTTCAGACATGTCTGTATTCTGTTATGAACTTGTTACAGTTGGGCGCACAATCAGACTTGCATTAAGGTTCGGCAGTCGAACTGGTTTTCTCCTCTATTGATCGATGCTAAGGTCACACTGTCGATCGATGCTTCTATCGCTCTATCGATTAATGCTTGGATGTCTGTGTCGATCGACGTTAGTCGATTCACACGAAGCCACTGATACTGTAGGATTTGCCGTCGATCGATGTTCATCGCTAGATGTCGATCAATGCTGATGAGAAGTGCCCGAGTGACATGGAATTTTCCTCACAAAAATCACTGTCTTGGAGCTTCTCTCTCTTAACTTCCTGCCAGAAATCATCGTCAGTCAATGCATTGACGTGGTGATTTTTTCTAGCCTCCATTTTATCCTTGATCAGGCTCTCATGCCTCCTAATGGTTTCACTTGTTTACATCACTTGATTCTCCAATTTCTTCACTTGGGTGCTGAGGTTTTCGAACTTGGTATTGAGGTTGAGGTACAGACCATTTATCTTCCCATTGAAATCCACAGTCATCTTCCACTGTCCTCTAAAATTTTGTCAACCATTGCTTTTATCTTGCTTTCCTAAGCTTCTGAAGGAGGATTTTGGTAGTAGGAAGATCCATAAGTCATGTTGTTGTTGACAGGCCTTCAATGTGAACTCTGATTATAATTACTCATTTGACCAGTCCCATAGGAGCTCCTATTGAAACCTGGATTCCCTTGTCTCTGGACACCATTCCCATCAATGTAGTTCACATCCTCTTCTTCAATCTGATCATCTCAAGACTCTATTGCTTCTACTTCTACAAAAGTAATCAGCTTCTTGAGAAATTTCTGAACACTATCCAGTTTTGCCTTGACTTTTTAATCTTCTCCTTGCTCTCAGCTGGAGCTGATTTCCTTCTCTCAAAAATCTGTGTTTCTTGCTGCTGTTGTTGGATGTCAGATTCTCAATCAATCTCGTAGCTTCTTTAGGACTCCTAGTGCTGAAATCCCCCTCACTAGCCATGTCCAAAACCATCTGATACTGTACCCCAATACATCTAAAGAAAGTGCTAAGAAGAAGCACTTCGTTGAACCCGTGATGTGGACAATCTCTCTGGTATGACTTGAATCTGATCCACGGATTTCTGAATGACTCTGAAGGTTCTTGTGAAAAAGTAGCAATCTTGCTCCTTAGATCTTCTGCTCTGGCGTCATCAAAGAAGTTACGCAAGAAAGCATTGTTGAAGTCAGTCCAGGATGTCAGAGATCCCGATGGTAGCTGCTTAAGCCAATATGAAGCTTCTCCAGCGAGTGAGTACTTGAAGAGCTTACAGAAAATATAGTCCTCAGGGACTCAATTGGTTTTAATAGCAGTCACTAGATTCTCAAATCGCTCCGGATGATCCATAAGGTGCTCATGACGCAATCCATTGTAAGGCGTATGCGCTACAAGTCTCACGAAATCTGGCTTGATCTCAAATCGTTTCTCGGAATAGATGGAGGAAGAACGGTGGATCTGTTGGCGTAGAACTGGTCTGGACGGTTGTAGTCAGCCAGTGTTCTCTGAGCAGCTTGGGCGTTAGCTTCATGTTGAGCTACTGCAGCGTCTGCTTCTGCTTTTGTATCAAGGATTACAGCCCCCTGATCATCTATCTTCTGACCTGGTGAATTACGCAGGTAATCTTTGAGATCATGCAAGTCTCCATTCTCATTTTGAACCAATATAATAGTCGCAACTATCTAACCTCGTCTGCTGTCGTCGATCGATTGCGTGTAGGTGTTCGTCGATCGATGGGGTGTTGTCAAAGTCAGTCGATGCTCGAGTTCTGATGTCGGTCGACGCTGTAATAACCCTCATGAGCCAATGAATTTTTGTTCGAGGAAAAATTCTGCTCGACCAGTTCGGAGTTGGTCGATCAGATTTAAAAATAAAAATCGACCCGATGAATTAATGTTACGACGGGACTGTCATGTGGTTGAAAGGCCTTCTATTAATAGTTCTGGTCGAGTATTAATTATGTTGGTCAATTTTATTCAAGCTGGACGAGTATAGACGAAGCAGGACGAGATTCAAAGGTCGAGAAAATTTTTAGACAAAAATTGTCTAATGATTATCGACCAGCTTCATGAATGGTTTCTGACACGTCTTGTGCCATTCACCAACCTGCATATTTGCTTCATTTAAATGATCATGTGATTGTCACAAGCTGTCTGTCCGCTTTCTTGCTTCCTTGCTGGACCAGAACATGTGAGAAGCACATGACTGAGTTAAGCTTTCGTCATGTGAAGGAAAGGAAAGCATCTTGGCTGCTGGGAGTGATGAAGCAGATCTCCACCTGTCCACTCTCAGCTCTGCTTTGTGTTAAGTAAACCCTTAGCTGAAGCAACTTCTTATGCTATAAAACACTTTCTTCTCACCTCTAGACGTCTGGTTACAGAAGTAAAAACCAGAGAAAGTTCAGAGAGAAAGAGAGAAAGAAAGATAGAAAATCTGTGACGAAAATCTATAAAAAAAAAATTCAGAGAAGAGAAGTAAGCTTGGACAAACCCTTTCTCACCCTCCTGTGACTTTAATCAGTGAGTTTTGGTGTGTTTAAGAGATGAAGTTTTGGCGTCCTGAAGTTTAGAATCACCCATGTTCTTCAGCCTTTTATTTGACCGGTAAGATGTTTTCAGATCAGTTTTTTTTGTGAGAAGTTTTATTCGTTTGGCTGCACTTGAGATTTTTTCTGAATGAATTCGACCTTGGCTTCATAGGGTACTGATCAGTTTCGGCGTGGCTTCAACTATAAATGGTGTACCAGTTAAAGTTAGAAGGTTGTTGATTTGAATCGGTAATAGTTTATGTGTTTGATGAGATCAGTTTTGTTAAGCATTAGTCCCATGTTTCAGTTCTGTTTGTTGAGAACCAAGTGTTGTGTATTGATTAGCCTCTCAGGGTCAGTTGAATAAGTTCATATATGATTCAGTCTTTGTCGGTTCATGATTGAATCTGTCTCATTCAACCAGTAGCTGAACTTATGTTAACTGTCTGAATTATGCCGAACTGATGTAATATTCTCCTGAAATAATGTTATCTGAACCGGGCTGACTAAGGTCTGAACTTGTCAAGTACTTATATAGTCTAGCAGAACCAAGCTGAGCTGTTGTGAATTGATTAGAACCGGTGTTACCTGAACTTGATCTGAGATGAACTTGTTCTATTTTGAATCATCTTAGCTGAACCGATTTATGCTTGAACCGATATGATTTTTAGCTAAGCTTAACCGGTCAGATCATGGTGTGAACTAAGTTTTCCTGAATCATAATATCTGAGCTGATTTGAGTTTCTTTTTGAACTGGACTGATTAACCTTTGTTCCAACCGTTATGTAATTGGTTCAGATGGTCGAGGTCCGTGGTATGACAAACCGAAACATGTCTTGTCCTCATTCTACTTTGGGAATGATCAGCAATTGAAGAACGTTTAGCTTGAACTCGAGTCTAGTATTCCTTAGCCAATCTCATGGATTCAAAGGTGAGTCTAGATAGATGTTGATGAATATGAATGAGTATTTCTTGATTGCATATTTAATATTGTTTAATTAATAAGCAAATTCTTTTAATCTATAATGAAATATGAAGTGTTTACGGCAAACACTTCAGGGATACTATTAATATGTGTTGGGGGTGCGGGATTAGACTCACTGAGTAAACTAGTTACTCATGACTCATTTGTGATGCAGGTAACCAGTAGGCGGGAGACCTTTACTCTAGAACGGGAAGGAACAACATTAGCCAGCAATAGTTTTATTATCCTTGCAAAGTAGTTTTGATATATCCTATGTATAAAGTTTGTTGACCGAAAACCTCGAGGTTGATCATTAATATTTTGCAAGATGCTTTTGAAAGAATATTATATAATGTATTAAAGAATGTTTCTTTAAGTAAGAGTTCCATATGATATTAATCCTTGTCCGAACGAACTAACTATTTGGTATTACTCAGTTGGGTGGAAAAGCCTCGGGTTGTACCTAATAGGATATGTGTACTTAGGCGATTGGCCTAAGGTACCTGGATTTATTCCAGGAACTTCGGGTTAATCGTTGAGGTACACATTGTGGCCTCTCATTTTGGTTTAAGTTACTAGTGATTGGCTTGGAATGTTCTTGTTTGATTGTTGTACGGCTGGTGGAGTCAACTTGTACTTAGACCAGATTGAAGGTGACACAAAGGTGGTATCATAGCATGGTTATACGATGCTAGAGTGGGACTTATTTCAAATGTTTTTTGAGTCAAATTTGTCGCAAGGAAAACTAAGATATGCTGCCTGGTTCCTTCATCTTAGAATAGATAGTCCTGGGTAGTTACCTTACCGTTATTTTTCATAGCAGATGCATCAAGACAAGCTTGACGGAGTAGAGTGTATCTACCAATTTTGATTCCCGTTATGCTCGGGTTAGCTCTCATCATGCATAAGTTTGCTAACGTCATACTCGAGATTGTTACTGTCATGCTCGGGTTCGTTTCCACATGCTTCGATCTGTTACCATCATGCTTAGATTAGCTACCGTCATGCTTTACTACCTTTCTTTCAAGTTCTAGTGTGGATACCGATCCTTCAGAGGGACTTATGGGACAGAGTTGACACATCTATTACATCTCCGGACTCGTGTGTTATCAATGTCAAGGTGGGCGTTGATTTTGATCCGCTCCAAAGCAATTTAATGGCCTATGAACATTCAGATGCACTTGTTGTTTCCGCTGCTCAAGTCTATCCAGTTTATGCTGAGCCGTACAAGCCTGATTGATACAACATTTGTTTCAAGCTTACATTTGGTGGCAGGGATGGTTCGACAGTAATAGAAGACGATGGACACACCAGCCTCATTCCATTTCCAACAAGACATCTTGAAGCTTATGACGCAAAGAATTAATTAGGACTACAATATTCGAGGAAAGACTAAACCGTTGAGGTAGACATTGGCGTGAGGTAGATCTTGAATGCAACACTTGGAGAAGAATATGGACGTGGCCTGTTGTTAAGAGAGTTACAAGAAGGATTTGGTAGCAAGCTATCTGGAGATGAACGCGATGAGTTTATTGGTCGAGAGTCAAGCGTTACTTCGGAGAGGTCAAATCGAGTTGGACAGATTTCAAGAGTTCAAGAAGTAGTATTTTCTACTCAAGTCTTGGGATCGATTGGAGATTGAGCTTACGGCATTGATATAAGGAGATATTTCCGCCAAGAGAATAAGCTAAAGATCGTAAGGAAAAAACTTGGGGAACTTAGCCAAAAATTATCGGAGTAGACAAAATATTATGGAGTTCCAGAGCTTCGAGAAAATGTTTGTACAACGTGAATGTTAAAGAAGTTATTACTGCTGAAGAAGTTTATAAATTCATGCAGACCGTTTAATTTCCAATCGGCGCAGATTGAAGGTCAGTTTCAAGCAATGAATTACGTAATTCACTGGGGAAGATTTTCGGTGGACGTTTCATCAGATCAAGATCGAGGACCCTGATTTATTATGGAGGTGACTAGCCAAGGCAGAATGGTTGTGATTGTCCAAGTGTGGGAAATTCTGGATCTTTTGCGTCATTTGCGCTTTGGTGGTTCCCTTGTGAAGAGTAAATATGCTATGTTACCTCTTGCCCATGAGTAACCCAATCCAATTACCTATACCTTGGGTGTCAAATCCTAAGCTTGTTCGCGTTTCCTTACCATCAGTCGTGATCCAAGTGTTAGGCTATTTGGGTAGAGCCTACACTTTAGAATTGCTTGGACCGTCAAAAACTCCTGAAAGGTCCAGTCACAGGTTTGCTTCTTATTCCATTGTGTGTTGCATGCATTTAAAAAAATAATTTATGAATGATTGAATAAATAAGTGAACGTGTGATCAAGGTGTCATAAGAGAGACCTTGCATATGGACATAATTTTCCGCCCATATTGTGTTTGGATTCGGAAACAACACATAGGTGTAGTTCCCGAGTGGTATCATAGTCTTAGGGAGGATTCACTTTGGTGAATTCAAGTATACCGTTATTTTTCCTGGAAGTACTGGCTACCATTTACAGTTATGGTATGCCATTCCCCATTCCTTAGTACTTCATTAGAGCGGTATGTTTCTATCTAGAGTGAGATTGACTATCTAGTTATCTAGCCCAATTAGGGATGTTGTTGAGGAAGAAGTATTTGGAAGAAGACCAGTCACCATTGGCCTACAGTGGTATTTCTTACTAAAGTGTTGGAGCATCACTCGTGTCACTCCTGGACAGTTGATTCTTTTTTAAAAAGGTGAAGTACTGTATTCCATTATTATGATCATTGGGGAAAGTAGAAGATCAAAAGAGCAGATTATAGAGGGACGTCCGATAATCAGAGAATTCAAAGATATGCTTAAGGCGCCAGAAGATTGTCTGAGCATCTAGAAGTAACCCGTTCAATATTCTTGTGGAAACCAGATTCGGTGCTATAATTTAGGCTTCTTGCTAAGTTGAATCTAGTCGAAATAAAGTGGCAGTTAGAAGATTTGTTTGGAGAAAGGTTTGTTCGACCTTGATATTTGCTGTGTGGAGCACTCATGTAAGTGGTAAAGAAGAAGGATAAGAGTTTGTGGTTTACTTCAGCAGTAAATGAATCGATGACGTGACCATCAAGGACAAGTATCAACTTTCTAGAAGTGATGAGTTACTAAGATCATTCGCAAGGTATATGTTGCTTCTAAGGAGTTCAATGGACACATCAAGATTTAGTAAATGCTACTTCTAGGAAATGGGAAGTGGGATCTATTAGTCAGCAAGTTGGGAACAGGAATTTTGCACATTTAGTAAAAGATCGCTACTATTACAGAGTAGTCGTGTCCAATCTCTGCTATCAAGATTTGAAGTTCTTGGGATTGGCGGTTACCATAAGAAATTTGTTTAAGGATTGGTAACCATATAAACCGTTGAGCTGATTGATTTGAGAAGGCGTTACCCCTGTATTAGAGTAAAAACGATTGGAGAAAGCACGCAATCAGTAACCGACATACTTTGATATACTATGCATATCTTAGATTGCATGACCTAACCAGTCATATACTATTGCATGAACGTATCATGTGTTGACTTAGGTGAATGCTGACGAAAGACGATAGGGTAATCGTCTATGCATCAAGGGAGGTAAAACAAGGTCAAGGTTAAATTATCTGATGCACGAGCTGGAATTGGCTGCAGTTTTATTGCAGATCAATCTTTTGCAATCCGTTCAGTATGGATAAGGATGGAAGTGTTCAATGATCAAAGAAGCCCTACGAAAGGAAAATGCCAGTTGTTTATGCTTAGAGGAGAGGAAGTTCCGTGTCGATATTGAAAAGGATCTCAAAGAATCATGAAGCGAAATTTGGAGTGATTTATTCAGCTGCCTTATAAGGAGGGGATAGATTGCCTTCAGATTTCAAGTAGTAAATCAAGATGGCTTTCTCATTTGTATATGAAAAACTCAGGTGAAGAATGAGACTTAAGGAAAATATGGAAGGAACTTAATGAGGAGAATTTCAGAGAATAGTATGAGAACTGTGCCATGTACAAATTCAGTACGAGGAGACGTGGGAGAAGGAAACTAAGTCATACCTCGAAGATTTAAGCATGATGATTAGAAAATAGATGTTAAGTGAACCCCGAGGGGAGATTAATGAATGAAAGAAAGTATCACCATAAGGCAAATGGAAAATGCCAAGGTTGTTAAGATATCACAGGATGTATAAAATACATAAAGTCTGGAGTCGTCGTACAAGAGTACTCAATTGTGAATCAAGCGTGGTATAGCCAAACCTTTTGATCCTCATTTGTTGGATATAAGAAAGAAATCAGAAAGCATAGGACCAGACTTGGTTATGAGGAAATTAGAGAGATTGGGAGTTGTTCAGAAGTTTATGAAGGGTCCTCAAGATAGATCATAAATTTACTGAAATTGTAAGGAAGATAATTCTTGAATTGGTGAGTGGTGTGTATTGAGAGTAGCACCTTGGTCTGAATCATGTTAGCGTGATTGATCGTGCATGTTCTTGTTTGATTGTTGCACGGTTAATCAAGTTGACATCGGACAAGAACCAATATGTTACCTTCACGTATGGCACATCACCTAACGTTCCATGTTTTATGTTTTTGATATAGAGAAAGGCAGATAGGAAGATTTCAGATTGATGGTATTAAGAGACTCAAGGTTGTCAAAAGAAGTATGTAAACCGCAGTGAAGATAGTTGTGTTGCAGTAAATGCATTTATTTCTTCTTTAAAGTGTTTGCTCAGAAAAGAAAGGATTGTTTGTAAGAGTGGGGGAAATAAGCATCTGATATATTGATTTGTACCGAATAGTGAGTTTATTCAGAGTTGGAAAGGTTGTCTATAGAACAGAGCTTCTTGCAGATATGCTTATGCATCTATTATGTTAAGTGTTGATGTTGTGTAACAAAATATGAGATCAAGTATGATAGAGCTCTGAAACTAGAAGACTTGCCAATCCAGTCCTCGCCTATCCTAATGGTCCTTTGTGGATAGGTGAACGTCATATTAGAAGATTCGAACAAACAGAAAATTTTGTAAGTTTCAAGTAGTTGGAGGAACCAACCATTAGTTGTTTTGACATGAGAAGATGAGGATAGTTTTAAGAGCTGATTATTATGAACTCTTTGCAGAGACTCCAGTGTTCAGCAAAAGTGCTTATCTATGTTATGAGAATCCAGGGACGAACTCTTTTGAGGGCGGAAAAATGTAATAACCCTCATGAGCCAATGAATTTTTTGGTCGAGAAAAAATTCCGCTCGACCAGTTCAGAGTTGGTCAATCAGAATTTAAAAATAAAATTGACCCGCATGAATTAATGTTACGACGGGACGTCATGTGGTTGAAAAGGCCTTCTCTTAATAGTTTTGGTCGAGTATTAATTATGTTGGTCATATTTTATTCAAGATGGATGAGTATAGCCGAAGCAGGACGAGATTCAAAGGTCGAGACAAATTTTAGTCAAAAATTGTCTAAAGATTATCGACCAGCTTCATGAATGGTTCTGACGCATCTTGTGCCTTTCACACAACCTGCCTGATTGCTTTATTTAAATGATCAAGTGATTGTCCCAAGCTGTATGTCTGCTTTTCTTGCTTCCTTGCTGGACCAGAACATGTGAGAAGCACATGACTGAGTTAAGCTTCTTTCATGTGAAGGAAAGGAAAGCAGCTTGGCTGCTGGGAGTGATGAAGAAGCTCTCCACCTTTCAACTCTCAGCCATGCTTTGTGTTAAGTATAACCTCAGCTGAAGCAACTTTTTATGCTATAAAACACTTTCTTCTCTCTTCTGGACGTCGGTTATAGAAGTAAAAACCATAGAAAAGTTCAGAGAGAAAGAGAGAAAGAAAGATAGAAAATGTGAGGAAAATCTATGCAAAATAAAATTTAGAGAAGAGAAGTAAGCTTGGACAACCCTTTCTCACCCTCCTGTGACTTCAATCAGTGAGTTTTGGTGTGTTTAAGAGATGAAGTTTTGGTGTCCTGAATTTTAGAATCACCCATGTTCTTCAGCGTTTTATTTGATCGGTAAGATGTTTGTGGATCTGTTCACAATCAGTGAGTTTTGGTGTGTTTAAGAGATGAAGTTTTGGCATCCTGAATTTTAGAATCACCCATGTTCTTCAGCGTTTATTTGATCGGTAAGATGTTTGTGGATCTGTTTTTGTGAGAAATTATGTTGGTTTGGCTGCACTTGAGATTTTTTTTGAATCCGACCTTGGCTTCATAGGGTACTGATCAGTTTGGGCGCCGGCTTCAACTATAAGTGGTGTACCAGTTAAATTCAGAAGGTTGTTGATTTGAATCGGTAAGAGTTTATGTGTTTGATGAGATCAGTTTGTTAAGCTTCAGTCCCCTATTTCAGTTCTGTTTGTTGAGAACCAAAGTGTTGTGTATTGATTAGCCTGTCAGGGTCAGTTGAATAAGTTATATATGATTCAGTCCTTGTTGGTTCACGATTGAATCTGTCTCAATGAACCAGTAGCTGAACTTATGTGAACTGTCTGAATTAAACCGAACTGATGTAATCTTGTCCTGAACTAATGTTATCTGAACCGGGCTGACTAAGGTCTGAACTTGTCAAGTACTTATATAGTCTAGCAGAACCAGGCTTAGCTTTTGTGAATTGATTTAGAACCGGTGTTACCTGAACTTGATCTGAGCTGAACTTGTTCTGTTTTGAATCATCATAGCTGAAACCGATTTATGCTTGAACCGATATGATTTTTAGCTAAGCTTAACCGGTCAGATCATGGTGGGAACTAAGTTTTCCTGAATCAAAATATCTGAGCTGAGTTGAGTTTCTTCTTGAAACTGGACTGATTAACCTTTGTTCCAACTGTTATGTTATTGGTTCAGATGGTCGAGGTCAGTGGTAGGACAGCCCGAACATGTCTTGTCCTCATTCTACTTTGGGAATGATCAGCAATTGGAGAACATTTAGCTTGAGCTCGAGTCAAGTCTTCCTTAGCTAATCTCATGGATTCAAAGGTGAGTCTAGATAGATGTTGATGAGTTATGAATGAGTATTACTGATTGCATACTTAATATTGTTGATTTATAAGCAAAGTCTTTTAATCTATAATGAAATATGAAGTGTTTACCTTGTGTAAACACTTAAGGGTTAATATAAAATTATTCTTTGAGGTTTATCCTGAGTCTTAGTACTTGTTCTCAAGTACTAATATGTATGTATAGTATTAAGTATATGAATATGAATCATGTGAAGTTAATTATATTCACTCACCCTAAAGTCCTTGCATTACTGTGACTTGGTCCTGCGAATGGAACAAGGTCATGAAGACACGATGATGGGTAGCATCCTGGATGCCGTGTACTGCATCACGATGCAGTCTCGAATGTTCGTAAGGACTTTCGAGGATGATTGTAATGCTAACTCACACAAATCTTCTTTAGGAGTTATGAATCTTCTCCCTAAATAAAACCTAAAACTATGGTGAGGTGGTGCACACTTACCTCCCTCACTCACACACTTTCTGCACCTTTCACCTAAAACATAGCACACACCAACACTCTCCTTTTTGGTGCCATACATAAAGTATAAATATAAAACCCTAAAGTCTAGGTCAAAACTTGTCCAAGGGTAATCTTGTAATGTTGTGTCGTGTCTCTAACTTGGGCTTGAAAGTCGGTTGTCTGCGAATTGGACATCGATCAATGGCAGATGTGCAACATCGATCGATTTTTGTCATGTAACAGTGGTCGACGCCAACGTTGTATCGTCGATCGATGGTAATCTTATACTTCGACTCTCTCAATGATCAACTACAGATTATTCTCCTCTAAATGCTCCAAAAACTCCAAGTATCTCCAAATATCTCCAAAACGTACTTGGACCCGTAAAGACCTCAAAACATAGCCTAGAAACATAAGATACCCTAAATAGAGCCTCTAACATGGTCTAATACCGCTAATAAATAGGCTATATCAATTTGCTTGCTGGAGATGCTTTGTACTATCTTAAGCAGCTACCACCAGGATCTCTTACATCCTGGACATACATCAAAAACGTCTTCCTGCGTAATTTCATTGATGATGCCAAAGCTGAGGATTTGAGGAGCATAATTGATATATTCACACAGGAGCATGCAGAGTCTATTAGAAACTCATGGATCAGATTCAAGTCCTACCAAAGAGATTGTCCACACCATGGATTCAATGACTTCTCAACACTTTCTTTAGAGGTATTGAGCTGTCATACAAGATGGCTTTATACATAGGCAATGAGGGAAATTTCTACACTAGGAGTCAGTAAGAGGCTACCAAATTGATAGAGAATTTATAAGCTAGCAACATCACCAAAAACAATGATCATGAGAGGAGGAAATCAGTCCCTACACTAACCAAGGATCAGATGGAATAAGTAAAAGCCATTGGACAATGTTTAGAGGTTTCTGAGGAAGCAAGTTAGCTTCGCAAAAGGTGTAGAAGCTATAGGATATGACAATGAGAAAAGTGAAGAAGAGGATGAAAATTTTTAGTGGAAATGGATTCCAAAGATATTGGAACCAGAGCAACAGAAACTCTTATGGCAATGGTCAGAGGAGTGGCTACAACCAAGAATCACAACAGAAGAGACCCTACAGCAACAACAGAACCGATGGAGACTACTACTATCAGATTACCCCATTAGATACCGAGGAGAACAAGATTGAAACCATGATTGACAAGGTGACACAATGTGTTTATTGTTCTAGCAGAGTATAAATATACTAAACAATTAACTTTCAAATTAACCCTTAATCCTAACACACAAAACAATAATCTTGCCAAGAGAGATCAGATGTAGTACTTAGGGATCAAATCCACAAAGAGCAATGACAGACAATAGATTTATTATTTCTAAAGACTTTCTAAAGACTAAGCTAGGTAATTATATATATATATATATATATATATATATATATATATATATATATATATATTAGTAGCAAGTAATTAGTTTAAGAAAATATTCTTTATCAAGAAACTGTAGATGCAATATGGAAATATGACAATAATGCAAATATGGAAATATGTTATTAAACTTAACTAAAATGTAAATATGCTAGATCTAGGTTTCATGCTTAATGGATTATAGGGAATAGGGAGAGCGGAAATGTAAATAATCTAGAACTCAAATATTAACTATTTAGACCTTTTAACTCTAACTCTCATATGCGAGTAAAAGGAAAGACCATCGATCGACGGCTAAGGCCTGATGTCGATCGATGGTGAAATCAGGAGGAAGTGTGAACGAGATTTGATATGCTCACCAAGCTAATTAGACAAGCTCTCGCATGCGCCTAACAACTTAGTTCAATGGAGTCTATTATGGCACAGAACCTACTCTCGTAGTCGTCCATGTCCTACTTTTGAGATCCTAGTTAGCTACTCTAGAATGCAAGCATTAAGCACAACTCAATTGATGGATATTATCTCAACCTAGCAATCCTACTTTTGGGCTAATCCATGATTGCCATCATTCAACCCTAAATCTTGTTGATGACTACTTAGATATAATTAAAGTAAGAACAATAATCTGAATATAATGCATAGATAGAGTATTGTAGTTCCAATACAAATCCCATAAGGAGTTATGAATCTTCTCCCCTAAAACCTTAAAACTATAATAGAAAAGTAAACTCGCTTTTCTTACCTCTCCCCTCTCTCTCCCACAAAAAGTATAAATATAAAACCCTAAAATCTAGGTCAAAACTTGTCAAGGGTATTTTCATCATGTCTCAAACTTGGGCTTGAAATCAGCTCTCGGTGAATTGGTCATCGATCGATGGCAAGTGTGCAACATTGATCGATCTTGGTCTTGTACCATCGGTCGACGCCAAGATGTTGTCATCGATCGATGGCTTTCTTGTACTTCGACTCTCTCAATAATCAGCTACGGATTCTTCTCTTCTAAATGTTCCAAAAGCTCCAAGTATCTCCATATATCTCCAAAACGTACATGGACCTGTAAAGACCTCAAAACATAGCGTAGGTACACATAATAGACCCTAAATAGAGCCTATAACATGACCTAAAATTGGTAATAAATTGGCTATATCAACTTCCCCAGACTTAACCTTGTGCATGTCCTCAAGAAAACAAGCCTGCGAAAGAGGTTTTGAAAAGCGAAGACTCCCATAATGTCTAAGTATAACTGTCACCCTGCTTTTTTTCAACCACATCTTATCAAGTCAATCACAGAGAAACTTTGTATACCCTATTCTAATATAGAAATCAAATCCATTATGCCAACAACTTAGCGATTACTAGTCTGACTCGCCCCTATACTGATTTCATTTCTTTGCATAAAATAAAAGTGCAGACTTTACCATGGGAGTATCGATCAAAGGATATATGGACTCTTACCACCAGATCCTGTTCACTTTTGTTTGACCTTTATTTCTTTCTAGAATTATATGAATCAAGCTTTAATGGTTGTAGCCACCAAATCCTTTTCGATTCCTTTATTTCTGAAGGGGATAGAGAGGGGAATCAGAAGCACATAGACTTTTACCTTCCAGACTTGCAGAAGGAATCCAATCCAGTGTATACCAAGTCCCAAAGCAAGCAAATAAGGTCAGGATTAGTATTGGAAATCAGCTTCGGTTCCTTCAAAGTTTCTAAGAAAGTGTGATATAGCGGTAAGATGATCCACTTTGGTATCTCTGGTAATCTCTACAAACAACCTTCTAAGAATGATGCTAAAGTGTGGTTAGTCAATAATAAATCTTCATCATAGTCCCCTTTTTGACTAAATAATTTTCTTTTTTTGGAAAAACTTATATAGTTATAGAAATAAAACTCAAAAACAAATAAATAGCGTTAGCGACCTCCCCCAGACTTAAACTACACTGTCCCTAGTGTAATCCGCCCCGGATTGGTTAAGGAAAATCAAATCATAAGTAAATAATTTAAGTGTAGAACTCAATACCTCCCTCTATAAGAGGGCGCCGATCGATGGTGGGTAGGTGTGGTCAATCGATGGTTGTGATCCACTGTCGACCATGGTGCATCTATGGTGTCGATCGATGGTGGACTCAAATAGTCTGTAAAAACAAAGTAAAACTTAAAATATATAGTAGTATAAGTAAAAACTAAATAAAAACTCACTAAACAGTGGGTTGCCTTCCACTTAGCACTTGGTTATAGTCTTAAGCTCGATTTTTTTTTTAACTTTCTGACTAGAATGGAGGTTGATCAACACTTTGAAAAACAAGTGTCTAAATCTTCTTTGCCCTTCTGAAGCCATGTACCAACGAAGCTTCTCATGGCCTCATCTCCTCTGGCTTTCTCATTCTTCATGATCTCCTTAGCAACCTCCACTGAATGAATTCTCCTTTGTAGATTCTCAATAATGCACTGTAGCATTCCAGGTCTGGCACATGTAGTCTCTGATATATCATCCAATTGTTGAGAGACATCTTCCTTCATCAGGCTCTGCGAAAAAGCAATTTCATCGAACATCTTCTAATTGTTTTTCTGCCGCGAACTTATGTATGTCGAAGTCTGATGAATATTATCCAAATTTTGCTTCATCTCATCCATGCACATAGTCAAACCGGTGAGGCACTTGTATATAGGATAGTAGACATCATCAAACCTTTTGTAGGAATCATCCAGTTACATCTCTTGAGCTTTGTAGATCTCATGCACGATATCGACAATCTTTGCTCTGCTGTATGTCTCTTGCTTCTTCATAGACATAACAATTTTTGCTGCATGTTCTGGTAAACATATGTAGCTCTGCTCAAACATAGTAGCTCTTTCTAGAACTGCTCTGATATCTTTTCTTGCACATTCACAATTATTCCGTCTATAGCTCGTATTGCCATTCTCGTCTCTATAGATGCCATACTCATCTTTCTTTTCCCAATAGAAAATTATTCTACCGTTTGCATCATAAGCTCTATATCCATGCTCTACACCACCGTATATCAGCAGTGGGTTTATCCAATCGACTGATTGTGGACTTCCTGAACCAAAAGGATTAGAGGTACAAAACTGGTTTTCCCCTAGAATAGTGGTGTCGATCGATGCAGGAAGGCTGGCGTCGATCGCTTTTTGATGTTTGGGAGTGCGTAGATCATTATGGATCGGTACAGTCTTCTGTTCCTTGCGGTCGATCAATGGCTGTTGTGCAAATAGAGTTCCTGATCCAGTAACCATAACAAGGGCATCTGCTACGTCCTCCTTAGGTATGTTTAGATTTCTTCCATAGAGATCTCGTGCACGTCCTTTTGTATCTCTGAAAATTACAAACTCATCTGGTCTGAGATAACCATCATATGCATCATCTGTTGTTGGCTCTTGTTCTGGTTTGCGTCTGATGTTGTTTGAAGGCAATGAGGTGTTGTCGATTGATGCTTGATTATCCATTTTCACGTTCATTACCCAGCAGGCTTCTTAAAGTGCTAGGCCGCGAGACTCAATCAGCTCTTCATGTCTGTAATCTGCATATTATTCTTCGTAAGTTTCACCGTAACCTCGATATGCTTGATAGGTGTCAATCGATGGTTTATGGTGACTGTCGATCGATGCTCGATAATCATACTGGTTTTTGAAAAAAAATTCAGCTACATTAGCCATTGCAAGTATATCTGCCACATCTTCTCTCGTGACATGCAAAATTCTGCCATCCATAGCTCTTGCGTGACCGTCTGGATCTCTCATAATGCCGAACTCATCTTGTTGTAGATAACCATACTCCCTTTCGCGTTCTACTGCTGAATCCAGGTCGGACTCTGAGTTACAACCAGTATCGATCAATGGGGATTGGCTACCATCGATCGACATCGATTTCCAAGTTGATGGGATCATGAAAAACACCATCCTCTTCTATAGCAATTCTTCGGTATTCGATTATTTGTTCTTCTCTATAATCTTCGTCGTACTCGAGGTAGGCTGGGTGGTTATTAAGATCTGCGTGGCAAGCGTTGATCGGTTCTGAATGGTGGGCGTCGATCGATTCTTCGAGTTGGGTGTCGATCGATTGTTCGAGTTGGGTGTCGATTGATGCTCCTTCTTCCGGTTCCGCATTGAAATCATAATCGCAGAAGCATGTGGCCACAAGGTCTGCATCACTAGACAATTCAATCAGAGTAGCTTTGCTCCTATTCTTAACAGGTTCATATAAGATATATTGATCGATTAGAGATAGATACAACCTATTTAACTTCATATCGCAGATAGCTCCCACGGTGGCCATGAATGCTCTACCGAGTAGTAACGAAGAGTTCCAGTTTATCTTGATGTCCATCACATGGAATTCTACTGGGTCTAGGGTGTTGTTACTCTGCACTGGAACAACTTTTACCATCCCTCCTGAGTTCACTCTTGAGCATTCTACAAACGTGAACGAATCATTGGAGGGTTCCACTCTCAGGTTCAGCTCCTCTTCCATAGACTTTGGCATAATGCTCACTAATGATCCAGTATCACAGAGGGCGTTGGGAATTTCGTTACCTTTGATGAAGCTTGAAGCCACGAAATTTCCAGGATCACTTTTCTTCTTTAGAAAAATCCTCCGCTTCATCTTCTCTCTGAGATGATTGAAAATTATCTTTATATCATCATCTGTCTCCCTTGTTTCCCTGAAAAACATCCATAATCTGGTAGTATAATAAGCTTCATCAAAAGAGGTATCTAGAGGAATTTTGAAAACTCTTTTGGCAAAGCTATCCATCTCTTTTTCATTGGCTTCTCTGTGTTGATATTTGGGGATCTTATGCCTCCTCTTTTAGTGTCCCTCATCTTCTATATCGATATCCATAGCTTCAGATGTGTTTGTATTTTGTTCTGAAACTGTCAGTGTTGGACTCACAATTAGACTTGCATTGAGGTTCAGCAGTTGAACTAGGTTTCTCCTCTGTCGATCGATGCTAAGGTCGCATTGTCGATCGATGCTTATATCGCTATGTTGATTGATGCTAAGATCACATTGTCGATCGATGCTTCTATCGCTATGTCGGTCGATGATTGGATGTCTGTGTCGATTGATGTTAGTCAATTTATACGAAGCCACTGATACTGTAGGATTCGCCGTCGATCGATGCTCGTTGCTAGATATTGATCGATGGTGATGAGAAGTGCATAGTGACATAGAATTTCCACACAAAAATCACTGTCTTGGGACTTCTCTCTCTTAACTTCCTGCTACAAAATCATCATCAATCAATGCATTAACGTGGTGCTTTTGTCCACCTCCATTTTCTCCTTGATTAAGCTCTCATGCCTCCTAATGGTTTCACTTGTTTGCATCACTTGATTCTCCAAATTCTTCACATGAGTGCTGAGGTTTTCGAACTTGGTATTGAGGTTGAGGTACAAACTATCTATCTTCCCATTGAAATCCACATTCATCTTCTACTGTCCCTCTAAAACTCTATCAACCATCGCTTCGATCTTGCTTTCTTGAGTATCTAGAGGAGGATTCTGGTAGTAGGAAGATCCATAAGTCATGTTGTTGTTGAAGGGCATTTGCTGTGAACTCTGATTAAAGTTACTCCTTTGACCAGTCCCATAGGAATTCTTGTTGAAAACTGGATTCCATTGTCTCTCGAAACCATTCCCATAAATGTAGTTCACATCCTCATCTTTAGTCTCATCATCTCCAGACTATACTGCTTCTACTTCTGTAAAAGTAACCTGCTTCTTGAGAAATTTATGAACATTATCCAGTTTTGCCTTGAATTCTTCAAATTGCTCATTTCTCGCAGCTGGAGCTGATTTCCTTCTCTCAAAATATGTGTTCTTGGCATTGCTGCTGGATGCCAGATTCTCAATCAATCTCGTAGCTTCTTCAAGACTCCTAGTGCTGAAATTCCCCTCACTAGCCATGTCCAATTCCATCTGATACTGCAATTCAATACTTCTGAAGGAAGTGCTAAGAAGTGCACTTCGTTGAACCCGTGATGTGGACAGTCTCTCTGGTATGATTTGAATCTGATCCAAGAATTTCTGAAAGACTCAGAAGTTTCTTGTGAAAAGTAGCAAACTTTCTCCGTAGATCTTCTTCTCTTGCGTCATCAAAGAAGTTACGCAAGAAAGCGTTCTTGATGTCAGTCCAGGATGTCAGAGATCCCGATGGTAGCTGCTCAAGCCAATATGAAGCTTCTCCAGCAAGTAAGTACTTAAAGAGCTTATAGAAAAGATAGTCCTCAGGGACTCCATTGGCTTAATAGCTGTCACTAGATCCTCAAATCGCTCCAGATGATCCATATGGTGCTCATGACGCAACCCATGGTAAGGTGTCTGCTTTACAAGGCCGAAGAAACCGGGCTTGATCTCAAAATCATTTCTCTGAAAAGCTGGAGGACGAATGGCGGTCCTGTTGGCGTAGAAAGGTCTAGACGGTTGTAGTCAGCCAGTGTTCTCTAAGCAGCTTGGGAGTTTGCTTCAGATTGAGCTACTGCAGCGTCTGCTTCTTCTTCTGCTTTACGCAGGTGACCGTTGAGATCACACAAGTATCCATTCTCATTTTGAACCAATACAATAGTCACAACCATATGAGCTCGTCTGATGTCGTCGATCAATGCATGTAGGTGTTCGTCGATCGATGTGGTTGGTTAACATCGGTCGATGCTCGAGTTCTGATGTCGGTCAATGCTATCCGTAAAGAGGTATCGGTCGACGCTGAGTAGATGCTGTTGATTGATGCTTGTCGTGATTCTTTGCGGATCGTACGTTCGAGCTTATCTGGGTCTGAGAATAGTAGTTCTTGTCTTTTATTGCTCCTGATACTCTTTTGCATGTACTTGAAAAACAAGGAAAAGAAAAATTCAGTAACTTGAAAGTAAAAACAAACCTAGACTAAATCATAGAAATTAAATCTAATGGCGATCAATGCTCCCGGGCAACGGCGCAAAATTTGACACTGTGTGTTTATTGTTCTAGCAGGGTATAAATATCCTAAACAATAAACTGTCAAATCAACCCTTAATCCTAACACCCAAAACAATACTGTTGCCAAAAGAGATAGGTGTAGTAGATATGGATCAAATCTACAAAGAGCAATGACACACAATAAATTTCTTAATTCTAAAGACTTAGCTAGATAATTATATATATATATATATATATATATATTAGTAGCAAGTAATCAGTTTAAGGAAATATTCTTTATCAGAAAGTGTAGATGCAAATATGGAAATATGATAATAATGCAAATATATTATTAAACTTAACTAAAATGTAAATATCCTAGATCTAGGGTTTAGGCCTAATTGATTATAGGGAATAGGGAGCGTGAAAATGTAATTATTCTAGAACTCAAATATTAACTACTCTGACCTTTTTAACTTCAACTCTCGTATGAGAGTAAAAGGAAAGACCATCGATCGACGGCTAAGGCCTGATGTTGATCGATGGTGAAATTAGAAAGAAGTGTGAACGAGATGTAATATGTTCACCAAGCTAATTAGACCAGCTCTCGCATGCGCCTAACAACCTAGTTCAATGGAGTCTATTCTGGCACAAAACCTTCTTTCGTAGTCGTCCATGTCCTACTTTTGAGATCCTAGTTAGCTACTCTAGAATGAAAGCATTTAGCACAACTCAATTGATGGATATTATCTCAACCTAGCAATCCTACTTTTGGGCTAATCCATGATTGCCATCATTCAACCCTAAATCTAGTTGATGACTACTCAAACATAATTAAAGTAAGAACAATAATCTGAATATAATGCATAGAGAGAATATCGGGGTTCCAATACAAATCGTCCTAAGGAGTTATGAATCTTCTCCCCTAATATCGTAAAACTATAATAGAAAACTAAACTCTCTTTTCTTAACTCTCTCCTCTCTCTCCCACTTTGTGTAATACATAAAGTATAAATATAAAACCCTAAAATCTAGGTCAAAACTCGTCCAGGGTATCTTCGTTATTTGTCTATAACTTGGGCTTGAAATCAGCTGTCTGCGAATTGGTCATCGATCGATGGAAAGTGTGTAACATCGATCGATATTGTTCTTGTACCATCAGTCGATGCCAAGATGTTGTCATCGATCGATGCCTGTCTTGTACTTCGACTTTCTCAATGATCAGCTACGGATTCTTCTCTTCTAAATGTTCCAAAAGCTCAAAGTATCTCAATATATCTCCAAAATGTAACTGAATTGGCAAATACCTCAAAACATTACCTAGACACACATAATAGACCCTAAATAGAGCCTGTAACATGGCTAAAACTAGTAATAAATAGGCTATATCACAAGGTTGTGGAGGGACAACAAAACATGACAGTGGATTTTAACTGGAAGATTGATGCTGTCTATGCTAACCTCAACACTAAATTTGAAGCTCTCAACACCCATGTGAAGAAGCTAGAGAATCAAGTGGGCCAGACCAGTGAAGCTGTGAGGAGAGAAGAAGCTTTGATCAAGGAAAATATTGAGGCTGGACAGAAGCACCACGTCAATGCCATCACATATGATGATTTCTGGCAAGTAGTGGAAGAAATTAGGCACCAGGAGGTAGAAAGTTGTGAGAATATTCTGCCTTGTTCGAATGACTATTGATCGACATCCACAGTTAACCAACACTAAAAGAATATGAGTATTCACAGCACACCAAAATAGCGTTTTTTTTGTTTGTTTTTGCTATGGTTTACAACACGCGGAATTTGCTATAGCGTTTGGTTTTAATAAATGCTATCTTTAGTTTGTTTTCAAGGTTACTTAATAATAGCATAACCAAATTAAAACTGTCATGAAAACCAATACGTGGGATAAACTAATTTTTTTGATTTTCCCCCAGAAACTTTCTAAGGCAAAAAAGAAGAAGAAACCTTTCACCCTCTCACGATCAGTTCTATCGAAATCTTTTGCCTCTCTCTCCAATCCTCATTCCACCTCTTTTTCTATCGAAATAAACTCAAAATCCGACACTCTTTGATTCATAATCTCTTTCCATATTTAGCTGAAGAAACTTCCCGTCGAAAGAGTCATCTCGTTTTCACAGTCGGAGGTTTGATGTTCTCGATTAAGGGTTCTTCTATTTTGTCCTCAGATTTTGAATTAATTTAGGGTTTTAATCTTTTTCAAATTGATTTAGGGTTTTCATCTATTAGATCTACGGTTTATATTCACTAAGATAAATCAATTGAGGGTTCTTCAGTTTGGTAATTAAGTTTTCTTCTAACTAATAATTGATGATTCTTAATCTGCAGATATCTTCACATATCAAAGGAGTACACTTATTTAAGTGGTGAGCTTCTTATTCCTTTGATATTTCTGAGACTTAGTTTTCTGTTTCAGTCTTTTGATTTGCATATATCATGTCTGATATACGAAATTTTACTCATGTCTGAGTACACTTGGATCTGGAGCATTGGTATTTTGTAACAATGGAGAAGAATTGGGTTTGGCTACCAAGTATGTGTATGCTTCTCTATTTTCATTTTTTTGGTTAAGTAAAAAGTCTTTGACATATGAGTTTCGAAATTTTTGTTACTTACAGGGCTAGCCTTGAGTACCAGGAAGGAGCAATAGCTTTTGTGAGAGCGTCAGCTTTGAGGTTGGGTCATCCGACTGACATGTTGTGTCCCTGCATTGACTGCCGCAACTTGTGTCATCAGCCGACAGATACAATGGTGGATCATTTAATCATCAAGGGTATGGATCAGAAATACAAGAGGAAGGAGAGTTGGTTTGAACATGTAGATGTAAAGCGCGATAAGCCATCAGATATCGGAAGTCAAGAGTTTGAAGCTTATGACTTGTTCAGAAGAGCTTTCTTTGATGGTGAAACTTCACAGCTCCATACCGACGATGGAGTTGAGATAGAAGAAGGTGACAGTAAGGAGGAATCTGAGTTCAGGAAGAAACTAGAAGATGCTGAATCTCCACTATACTCTAGTTGTCCGAACTACACGAAGGTTTCAGCAATAATGGCGCTTTACCGCATTAAATTCAAGAGTGGTATGTCTGAGAATTACTTTGATCAGCTCCTGTTCATGACATGCTTCCGAGAGATAATGTCCTTCCGATTTCAGCAGATGAGATGAAAAAATTCTTGAAAGTGTTTGGTTTTGGATACGATCAGATTCATGCCTGCACTAACGACTGCAGTCTTTACCGTAAGGAATACAAGGACATGACAAGTTGCCCAAGATGTGGCGTCTCAAGATGGGAAATGGATAAGCACACTGGTGAGGAGAGGAAAGGGATTCCAGCTAAGGTTGTAAGGTATTTTCCTATCAAAAAAAAATTCAGGAGAATGTTTAGATCTAAAAGGATGGCTGCAGATTTACTTTGGCATTTCAACAATGCTAGTTCAGACGGTACAATGCGGCACCCAGTAGATTCTATAACTTGGTCCACTATGAAGGATAAGTGGCCACAATTTTCTGACGAAGCAAGAAACCTCCGGCTTGGACTTTCTACGGACGGTATGAATCTTTTCTCAATCCAGAACACAAAATACAGTAAATGGCCGGTGTTATTAGTCAACTACAACTTGTATCCAACAATGTGTATGAAGGCAGATAACATAATGCTGACTTTGCTGATCCTTGGACCAACTGTGCCGAGCAACAACATTGATGTCTACCTAGCTCCTTTGATAGATGATCTGAACGATCTGTGGAATGAAGGTATTGTTGTTTATGACTCGTTTAAGAAGGAAAATTTCACACTAAAAGAAACGTTGTTGTGGACTATAAGTGATTATCCTGGATTAGAGACACTGGCTGGGTGTAAAATCAAAGGGAAAAGAGCATGTACTGTCTATGGAATGACACACCCTTTAGATGGTTGAAGTTTAGTGGAAAGCATGTGTATTTGGGAAACAGAAAGAGGCTGAGGCCTGAGGCATCCTTACAGACGAAGAAGAAAATGTTTGACAACACAATTGAGGAAGGGACTGTATCTAGAAATCAGAGTGGATCAGAGATTTTTGAGACACTGAAGGATTTCAGAAATCATTTTGGGAAACCGCTACAGAGGAATGAGAAAAGAAAAGAAAAATTTCAGTGTGAAGATGAGTTTATTTCAGAGGATGATGAATATGAAGAAACACAGATCATTGGAGGTGGAAGAAAAGGTCCATCCTCTTCGAGTTACCTTACTGGAAGGTAAATATTCAGTCTAATTTTCTAACTAAGAATATTTTTCTAAATTAGTAACAATATTTTTCTTCTGTATTAGAAATGCCGGTTCGTCACAGCATTGATGTCATGCACGTGGAGAAGAATGTCTCTGATGCCTATCATATCTATTATGATGCAAAATTCTAAATTCAAAAGATTGTGTGAAATCAGAAAGGATCTGGAGGATATGGGGATTCGAAAGAACTTACATGTTCAGCTGAAAGGGAAGAGAACATACTTATCTCATTCTGCTTATTGGCTGAAGAAAGATGAAAAAAGAAGATTCTGCAAGAGAGTAAGTCTTTTTAGAGGACCATATTGGATATTCTGCGAACGTTTCCAGTTTGTGTCTGTGTCGAACCACCCACAATTGCGGATTGAAGTCTCACGATCATCATGTGCTTCTGCAAAACCTTCTACCAGTGGGCGTTGGAGGCTTACTCCCAGATGGTCCAAGGATTGCAGTTACAAGGCTGTGCAGCTTCTTAACAGACTTTGTCAGCGAGTTCTTCACCCTGAGAAGCTAGTATCTTTGGAGACTGAGCTTGTGGACACAATGTGCGAAATGGGAGGTATTTTTCCACCAGCTTTGTTCAACATAATGTTTCACCTTCCTTACATCTGGCAAGAGAGGCACGTTTGGGTGATCCGGTTCATTTTAGATGGATGTATCCATTTGAAAGGTACTAACTATAAAATTTGTGTTTTGGTCGTGTCTTGTTATGTGTTGTATCATAAAATAGAATAACTGACTAAATGCTTGATATGCAGGTACATGAAGACTCTTAAGGCATTTCTGAAAAACTATGCAAGGCCATAAGCTTGTATGGCTGCAGGATATTTAGCTGGAGAATGTTTAGCATTCTGCTTAGAGTTTCTACAGAATTTTGTACCAATTCAAGAGAAAATAAACACAATGATGATGTTGAGACATATGATCTAATAGTTGAGGGGCGGCCATTGCAGAAAGCTACTCAAGTTACCCTTACTGATAAAGAGCGAGACATAGCCCAATCGATATGTTTGATGACATGGCAGTGATGAATCCATATGTTGAGTAAGTTCAGACAGTGTCTTTTTATTCATTTAGTTTTTTTTTTCGTTTGTATAATCTAATGTCATGTTATTGTTTTGAAGGATGCATTTAGAAGAATTGCAACTTAATGTTGCAAGGTGTGAAAGAAATGAAACAATTCTTTGAAAGTTCATGCAGAGAAGTTCTCACAGTGGGTAAAAGAAAAGGTATATAGTGCTCTGTTGTTTTCAATATTGTAGTCTATATTGAATTTGTTTACTCACTAAGTATTAATCTCCCTTTAACTGCAGATCCCTCCCAACTCCGAAGGACATTCTAAAAAAGCTAAGATGGTTGGCTTTTGGACCAAGACATATTGGCTCAAACATATAAAGGATATATCATTAATAGGACATCGGTTTCAGACTCACGATGTTATGCGGAAGACTCAGATCAGTGGAGTTACGTATGAAGCCTTTAGCATGTGAAGATCCAGTGCCAGAGATAGTGCACATAAGGTGGACATTGTTGCATTCTACAGTGATTGAAGAGATCATACTCTTGACTACCATATGTTTCAGATTCCACTTTTCAAGTGTATGAGGGCGAACAAAGGATATGGTGTGAAAGAAGAGCAAGGATTACACTAGTGATCTCCAAGTGAACCAGGCTCTGTATATCCATGATCCGTATATTATTGTCATCCAAGAAAAACAAATCTTCTACGGCTAAAGGATGATGCTTCCTCACCTCGGTCTGTTTGTTATGAGGGCTCCACCTAGAGGGTATCATGAGGCTAGAGGTCACAGGAGGAGTTTGTTGTCGCACCTTTGACAAGTCCAGAAATTGAAGATTATGGGGAACCAGTCCTCCGATGATGAAAAGTATTGTTTTTGAGAAGACTATGAAGCAGTTTTTGTAATGGAATAATTGGTTGAATATGTGACACGGTGTGTTTATTGTTCTAACAAGGTATAAATACCTAAACAATTAAC